>JAADVR010000664.1:0-19469 GCA_023335855.1 Pythium scleroteichum
GGCATTTGGGTTCTGATCTAGAACTCATCACCACTGGTACTGGTGCTGTACATAACGCGTGGATCGAACTTGATCTCATCCTCACTCGCATCTGGTGTGAACAGCGAGCTCTGCATCGACGAACGACTGCTCGTGCGTGACGAACGGCGTGGTGGAGAGGCTTCCTGGGTGAACGACTGACGGCGCTGCGGACTCGCATCATTGAACGATGGACGGCGCTGTGGTGAGCTCTCAGCAAACGATGGGCGACGGACCGACTCGCTCTCTGCATTCGACTGGCGACGCGACGAGGACTCCCCATAGACGTTCTGAGCCAACGCCATCGCATGGCGAAACTGATCAGCGAAAATAACCGAGAACCCCCACAGGACTCATAATTAGCTATAAAATTCCCGTCATTCTCACTACACGATTCGTTGCATCCCATACATCTACAGAGCTTCTAATTGTCGAATCTTTCAAGATGTCGTCCTAATTCATATGAAATGGGTTGGGCAAATCGAGTCGTCATTTGTTGCCCGTATTCTGCGGGAACGCTTTCCCAGCAACCTGGTTTGATATCATGTACGAAACCACCAAGTACACGAGGGGAGGGTTGTTTGGCTGGTGCTTCGAGCGAAAACTAAATTTCGCCGCCATGGACCAAAAGGCTATCACCTTCGGGAACGTAAACCTCAGAACAAACGTCCCACCACGTGGAACCTATTCATCATACCGTCCTCCGGTCCAAGGAGACTTACTTGAGCGTGCGTCGCTTGGCCAAGTCGTGCGAGAGATCAGAATTGACACGACCAAACCCATTGTGGATGGCGAGAACGAGGCTTCCGCCCGGGCTGCGCTACTTCAAGTGTTTAATTACACCTACTGGTGCCCAGTGGTGGTCAACTACCGCGGTATTGATGCAGTGCCTAGATGCAAAATCGAATTTTCACCCACGACTTAAGGTAGACCTGACACCGTGGACGCCATAGCGATGATCCAGTACACCGTGGGGTTGAGAAAGATCGTCGACTTGAAGTTCATCGAAACGCTTGCAAACGAACTACACGCCAGGGCGAACAGTCTACGTCAAGCCTCCCATTCCAGATTCTCTCACAGATCTGACGATCAATATCGCTTCATACTTCGTCCCCACCTACTCTACTAGGTACAGAAATCCCGTCTCAGCATGAGACTCCCGATGCATTTTGATGGTTGTCATGTCATACTTCATTCACCGAATTTTTCTTTGGTTATTCCACTCGGTAGGAATTCACATCATAAATGATGTGGAATAATCAAAGGAACCTTCGGATCCTGCTTTATAAAGCAAGCTGATTCTCGGACTTGCGCTATGCATGTCGGTGTTCTTTTCGCTGGGATACCAAGGAAACCGTTCCATGTAGTATTGGAGCATCCTTTCGAAGCAACGCTTGGTGACCTCGCGGTATGCACCTCGATTTCCGAACAACTGGCTCAAAATGAGCCATTCGTCGAGGTTGGAGTACCGAACGCAGCCAGCGCCGAGCCGTATCACTGCTACATGCGCTTTTATGACACGGTCGTGACTACCCCGAGCGGTCAGAGGCGGTTTATGCGCCTATCGGACAGTGCCGCGAATCACTGCCTGACGACGGCACTACAAGCAACTGGGCCGCTTGAATATGCTTATCGTCCTCTGCAAGGCGTCGAATCGACATTTCTCCGGCCAGACCGCGAGCTCCGCCGCGGCATGCCCATAGTTCCACTGCTTGCCTCGCTGGTAGGTGACGAACAAGAGCTGTTTGACTGGGGCGGACGAGGTGACGAGATTCACATCATTGTGAGCCTCTGGTGTCGAGCGGAGAGTGGCCAGCACGTGCCGCAGTATGCGTGCAGGTGTCTCTCCAGATCGTGGAAAACGTGGATGGATCCCTTTGCTTGGCCCCGCGAACCTGCGCTCAGATACTGTTGTGGAAATGGGAAGGATGCAGCCTACCACCAGTTCGGTGCTGGGCGCTATCGTTCCGGCGAGATGCTCCACTTGCCAGCCGGGTACAAGCCTGTTCCGCCAGGCTCCGTGTTGACCGTGACCCGAGGTTTTTGTCGCTTTCGTCGCCAAGGGCTTCGCGATGTGTGCTCGTTTCCGGTCGGAAACGCCGAGCCTAGCCCCTTTACGCGCAGTTGTCCGGAATTTCCCATCGCTCGAGGTGACTGCCCACACGTGCCGTTGCTTCGCAAGTTGGCTGGCGAAGCCGCACTCGTGCATTTGCTGCGCACCGACACACCGCTCTTCGTGGACTCGGTGGATTGTGTTGTAGAAGCCCATATCGAGTCTGAAGCAGGCGGCGTGCTCCATGAGAACGTTATCTGTTACTTCAAGTTCCTCTGCTGCAGAAGGAACAACCCTTCACAACTAAAGGTCAACCCGCAGATGGTCGAGCTGCTGGACTGGGTGGTGATGGCACGAGCTCTCCCCGACGCAGACGATCCGAGCAGCGAGAAGACAGCGAACCCTCCGCGACTGATGGTGTTCGTCGACGGCAATTCGCAGATCGACCCGAGCTGTCTCCCAACCGAGTTTCCTTCCATCCGTGTCTCCAAACCGTAGCGAGCCACAGAGGTCTTACACGTCCTACTCGTTGACGGTTATAGTTGAAGCTGTTTCTGTAACCCTCTCAATTCATTTTTGATTCGCAGGTTACCCCCATTGTTTCCCCTGCGAATGGTCACTGGTTCCACCTCCTGAGTACCACGCATGAGTCGCCTCGCTCTGGAGCTGTGTAACGCGCGAGGCTGCGCGTGAGACCGCCGACCGCATGGGCCAGACAGAAAGCGCAGCCGCGCCGCGACGCGCGGACCCGCGATGGGCGCGCGTGGCGCTCGCGCAGCTGCGCGACGAGGCGTTTCTCGACCAGCAACGTCGTCGCCTGGAGACGATCGCCGGCGCACGGCAGGCCAGCGGCGCCCACCGCTGCCAGCGCACGCGCAGAGGGCTCTTCGCCGACGCGCCTGCAAGCGGTGAACGCGCTGTGTGGACCACACTGCTGCTAAAGAGCAAGGACCACGCGGCGCAGCAGGACACGGAGCAAGAGAACGCTGGAGACGCTCGACTGACCGCTCAACAGCGAGCGCAGCTTGAAGACGCGGAAGAAGACGAGCTCGTGAACGCACTGGTGCTGCTGGGCGACTTGCCGCAGCCCAAGAGAGCTGCGTTCCTGCTATGCCATCTAGAGGACCAGCTCGCCAAGCTGTGCAATGTGGTGGACCCCGTGGCGGACGTCGTCGCGCTAAGGCGCCAGATCCTCCGTGACGTCCTCGACGCTGTGGCCGTGCAGCAGCATCACTACAAGGCAGCGACGGTGGCGTTCCAGGCGACTGTGGAGATAATTACTCGCATGAAGGCACAGACAATCGAGTCGCAGCAGAAGACCAGTGCGTGGGCTAGCAAGACCAGTGCCGAGGCGATGCTGGCGTCGTCGTTCGTGACGGAGCTTCTGAGCGGGTTGCTGGACGCGTGCGCTGGTGATTTACACTCGTCGAGACGCGATTTGTTTCGAGAGATCGCGAGTTTGATCGAGACGGTGACGCCGCAGTCACTGGTGGTGAGAACAGTTAGTGCGTTGGAAGCCGACCCACGCGTACTTGTCCGAAAGCTTCATCGCTTCTTGCTCGCCGTCGTCAGAGAAGACGAGTCACACTTCGATTTGGCCGATCGTACGCTGGCAATGAAGTGCCTCATCCAGTTAGCAGTGGCTAGTGCCTCGGCGGGTGATCTTCTGGTCGTGGTGAGTGTTTTATTAGGTGTTGGTGATGGTTCTTCTTCGGTTGTCAGTGCTGCTAGTTTGTCGTCGCAAGTCCCATCACCACCAAAGTCGGTTCGCTCGAGTTGTGCGCCTTCGCCTCCACGAGTAAAGTCAGCAAGGAGTCCGAAGCGCGAGCAGATCCATGTAAAAGATCTCGGTGCTGATGGTGTCGTGGAAGATGAGCGCATCGATCCGCTGGACGAGGTTGCGAACATCGCGGTCGAGCAGCGACTCAAGCAGGTGCATAAGCAACGCGTGGATCAAGGTGTCAAGGGTGAACTCGACGGTCAGACGACTGTAGTGGATCAACTTCTGTCATCTCATGCGAAGAGGAAAGCTGGTGCGAAGAGTCTCGTTGTCGTGCACACCAAGACTGCTGTTGCCAACGTGACCGTTTCAAATGCTTCGTCATCAATAACAGTGGGTGGTTCTCGCGGCGTAGTACCCCAACCACCACCTCACACAAGCAGGCTCAACTTGAAGGCTGTAAAGGACGACTTCAATAATCTTTCGCTTGAGACTGACATCAATTTTTCCCTAGACGCGACTTCTTCACGAAGTGATACGACGACAGCGCGCTCACCAAGACACCATGTGCCCTCCACGATGTGTGTTTCGTATCCAAAGTTCCTCCCTCTTTGCGTCGGAAGCGTTCTAAAAGAGATCGATCTGGTCAAGCCAACGTTCGCATTTCATCAACGTCAGAGGAAGACTGCCTATCCAGACCATTCGCCAACGAACTTCCGTTTGGATCTTGATGGGTCAGAACATGATCATGAAGTGTGGAGCTGCGGGCAGAACTCGTACGGAGAGCTTGGCCACGGAGACTCGACCAGTCGTAAGACATTTGAACGCATCGAGGCCCTGCAGCAAAAAGACATCGTTTGCGTTAGCGCAGGCAATGAGCATACAATCGTGCTGAGCGCCGATGGAACAGTGTGGACTTGTGGTTATAATGACAACGGGCAATGTGGCCTCGGTGTCACAACACGGGTAAATCATCTGACAGAGTTGCAAAAACTGGGAGACGCGGTTGTAACTCAAGTCCACGCGTACAATGGGTGTGAGCACACCATCATGGTCACTCAAGACGGCCGGGCAGCGTCTTGTGGATACAACTATCGTGGTCAACTAGGACATGGTAACACTCAAAGTGAGTCACTTCCGAAGATCATCAGAAGTGTCGAAGGAAAATTGGTTCGGCTGGTGTCCTGCAGCTATTACCACACGGTAATCACGTGCGACAGTGGTCCAGCGGGTAAGAGCCAGGTGTACACTTTTGGCAGAAATGATTACGGCCAGCTTGGTCACAGCGATACGATCGATCGCAAGATTCCGCAATGTGTCGAACCACTGCACGACCAACACATCGTGTCTGTGGCTTGTGGTCAGTATCACACGATGGTCGTGACTTCATCCGGTAAACTGTACGCATTCGGAAAAAATGACTACGGTCAGCTCGGCGTAGATACAGTCGAAAATCAACCTGCTCCGGTACATGTAAAGCACGGACTGGAACGTCAAACCTGCTTGGATGTCCGATGCGGCTACTATCATTCAATTGTGCTCTGCGCGGGTGCCCATCTGTTTGGATTTGGCCGCAACGACTACGGTCAGTTAGGACTTGGGAAGGCGAGCAACTCCTTAGCGGCGAATATGCAGCTTCAGCAGCAGCGATTCGCTAAACCAGTAATCCTTGAAGACTTGGAGGGCAAGGAAATCGTTCGGTTTGCGTGCGGATGCTATCACACGATTGCAGTGTCCGACAATGGTATTTTGTACGTGTTCGGTCGCAACAACCACGGGCAGCTAGGAACGGGAGACACGAGTGAGCGATACTATCCATATCCGATCGATGATTTTGTCGGCAAACGCGTCGCCTTGGTCGCAGCTGGGTTCTATCACACTCTCGTACTGACGGGTGGGAAGGAGGACGAAGTCGACGGAGAGCATGATTTCAATTATCAGTCACAGGATCGAGACGCGAACATTCTGTGCGAGAAACTCGAGCAGTCTCAGGGTTCCGTGATCACCAGCTCAACGATTCTAGCAACATCGAGCGTGAAAGAGCTCTTCGAGAATCGGATACCCCAAACTAGCAAGCTACCACCTCCTCATTTGAGTGCATCAAGCCGTCTTCGTCTCCCTGGGGATCATTCAATTGAGACAGAGACAGACGATGGTCGGACAGAGGATCAGACTGGGCTCGTCTCGGGAGATGGCATCTTCAGTAATATCCTTGATGCAAGTGCAAGTATACGAGCCTTGCATCGTCTAGCTGATCATGATAACAGCTCAACGACGTCAACCGGGAGATCGTCTGCAACCAATGACTCCATCGATATTGCCATCGTAATCCTTGCTCAACTTGACCGGCTGTCGACACCATATCTTGCCAAGCGTGGCTCCGTGTTTCCAGCCTCACAACAATTGCCGATGAGTGGTGTGGATCGCTGGTTCAAGTCTGAAATGAGCGTTGTTGACATCCTCGATGGCCTGTTTGACCCTTATGCGATTTGTGCAAGTGCTCCAACTCTTTCGACTCTCTCTCAACTAATTTCTCAAATTTCTTCTCGCAGATTAGATGCATTCGTCGGTTCGCACATTGGATCGGAGCTCGCATTTAGTTCTGCAGTGCATCTCAAGTCCACAAACCAGAGCGTGCAACTGCAAATATATCTTCTCGTTGCATGCATTCGAATTCTTCGTGCAAATGTGCTTCAAGTGGCTCGATCCGGACTCGCTAGTCTTCTACTTGCTGTGAAATATGCCAAACAATCTCCTGGCTCAGGTGGTGCGCATTCGCAAATCGACAGTCTTGACGAAATGGGGGTTTCGGTCGAAAGAGTGCGTAATGTCCTGGTCGATCTGATCACCAAGGCCGATGGTACTGATGTCGTAGATACGTCACAAGCTCCAATAGCCAACAACAGCCAAGTCACAACAGAAGCTATTGAGACGCTAGTGGCTGGCATTGATATTTTCTTTCCTTGTCAGTGCTCCCGTACGATGTTGCTCGTCTGTCTCTTGGATACCGGGACCCAGCTCAACGAGTCGGTTTGCGACGTGGGTAAAGAATTAGACTGGGCCAGAATTTGCACAAAGTCTTCGCAAGCGAAGCGCCGACTTCTCTTAGCTCTTCTGAACCAATTTTCGGACGATACATTTATCGTGAAGCTGCTCCCTATTGTTGGTTCCGGGGAGTGCCTACCTGACTCATCAGGCAAACGTGCATTTGAATCTTTTCGACGTCTAGTGGAGAAGGTGTTCGAGCGCCTACATGGCGACTTCCTTGACAATCTGGGGCAGATGCCATCTTCTGATGCGACCCAAGAAGCCGAGATGCCCACCGAGTCATCCGCTTATGACCCGGTGCTTGATGCACTAGTGGTGTTGGTCGACGGAATTCTAAAGCACTTGGCGTCTGATGCAAGTGTGTGTAAACGATGGACAAAAGCGATTAACATCGACTCGAGCAAGAGCCTATCAAACAGGGTATCACTTCTTGTGTCTCAGGCATTCTGCGCGACGACTGGAGATGTCGAAGGATTTGCAGGGAGCTTCCCGAAGGAGTGGCAGTGCTATGCAGAAGTCGCTTTGAGAATTTTGTCTCTGTGTACCAATATCCTGTTGCGAGCACTTTCGTACAGCACAGCCAGCCCGACTTGCTCCAGCAAAAATGCTACTGCGTCAAATAGTTCTGCACGTACTGTTTGCAGTGTGCAATTATCCAGGATCCTGGAGCGATCTGCAGTTGGAACGCTGCTGCCTGTTTTACTTGACTCGCTGGAGGCTTTCGCGTATGTCCCCGCGCTCGCTGTTAGTTTCATCCTCCCATTACGTTCGCTTTTGGATCTTCTCGACCAGTGGAACTTCACGAATGCAGATATCAAGCGATGTGCGGAACTCGACATGTCTTGTCGATTGGCTTCAACACTGGCCACAACGGATAGTCTTCCACCCAGCGGGCGTCGGAGGCAAAGCGGGCTCTCAGCCAAACCACCGGCACCAACAGCGTCTGTGGACACCTCGGCAAGTGGGACCCCATTTCCGTGGTCGCTGCGCCTTGAGAAAGAATTAGCGTTGGTGTGTGCCGGTCTGGTAGTCACCGTTACGAGAGGAGATCCTCTTATCATGCTCTTCGAGGCGAGAGAAGATTGTATGACCAGTAAATCAAGTGATTTTCGTGAAGGCCCGGACATTCGAAGATGGCGGAATTATCAGCTGTTCAAGGGCGGATTATCGAGTGACTTCGTTCACAAGACCCTTTTTGTCGACTCTGCATTGTCTCGAAGCATTTGCTACTTACCGCCACTACATGCTTTTCAACAGGATAAGTCATTGGTGCGGTTTGCGCTCACACTACCACCGCTGAGTGAGGTCTACGAAGACTGCAATAACAAATTTGGCGATGCGATCAATCCGTACGCATGCCTACGGAAATCCTCCGGTCGTCAGTTTATCGCGCAAATGGCTAAGATGAACAGTAGTGACGACGTCGACATGCAACCGCTTGTAAAGAATTTCTGCGAGTGGATACGACAATCGCACACGAAGAAAGACACAGCGTACCGCATGCTCATTCGTCAATCACAGAACCACGCGAAGTTTCGAGTCGAGAACGCAGACCCATCTGATTTCAATGACTCAGAACTAGAAGAGTTGTTCTTCGCCGCACTCTTACACCATCACACCCTCTGGAGCTTTGCATTGTTGGTCGCTGTGGGTCGATTCGTGCACAGTACAGCCTTGAACGCCTTGCCGCCGAACTCTCTGGCAGGACTCTGGTCTGTCGTTGCTGATTTTCGTAAACGGATCGTAGCAAAACGGACTGCAATCAAAAACGCCCAAGATATCAGTGATCCCCAGCGCCACGTATACGATTTCCAGCGCGAAGTCGTCCAACGCGGGCATTTGATGATGCTTCTCAGCGTGGACGGAGAAGATGAGCATCAGCTTCGTTTACTGGATGGCGGCTTCGTTGCCCCATGGGATCCAGCTTACTCGTTCCGGAGCTGTCTAAAGGCAGACAAGTCGCTGGGTTCTGGTTTTAGAATTCGATCTCACTTGAGCGCTCAGTATGGTGTCGACGCTTTGCCATTCCTACATGCATATCCTGCCAGCCGATGGCGTCGTGTTCGCACGCTCTTCCACGTAGTCGCGCGATGGAAGTATGCCGTTATTTCGGCGGCGAAAATTCATATGACGACCGCGACGTCTGGACCACTTGAGTTCATCACGGCTGACAGAAGCGAAGTCGGGGATGTTGGGATGTTCGCTTACCGACTTCTTGTCGAACCGTGCCGACAGTTCGCTTGCTCGACGCGTGGATTCGAGATATTATGGGACATTCTACGAAAACCGAGACTTGAGACCGTGCGCGTGTGCTTTCTCGGACAGCTTGCTCGAGCCCTACAACAGAGCCTACCGACGTCAGGAACAGATATGAACGCATTTATCCATGCGAACTGCGCGAGTTTCGCGTACCGAGAGATGCAGCGCAATGCGCAGAACGATTTTTTGTCATCTTTGACGCAGATGATGCTCGAGAAGACAGCATTGATAGAGGGTTCATCTGCAGAAATCTCGTCTTCGCAGTCAACGGAGTCGGTGCTTCTAGTCTTATTACGGTGCTTGAGTCTTATGCACTTTGAAGAAGATCAGTATGATTTCGTAAACGATTTGGAACTTGTCAAGGTACTTTTGCAATTACAGCGCACTGAAAACGATAGCCTTATTGAAAGTCAGCCAACCGGAAGCCAAAACGACAGTATCCGCGCGATCGAGATGCTGAGTTCTCGTGCAATGAATGCGTCGCTTTCGGACGTTTGGAGCCCGCGAGTCTTGCAAGCGGTATGGGCTTTGGCTCGCAGTGTTGTTCTTCACTTCGGCTTGTCGTCACCGAGAGAACCAATTTATCCATCGAGTTTTGATGTTTTTACGACACTCCAACATTCTGGCAACGACTTTCTACGGCTCACAAATAACCCTCTTTCCTCGGCCCACCCATTTGACCCCCCCAAGCATACTGGAAGTTCCGTGAACACAACAATCCGGCGAAGCTTCGAGATTATCGTGTCTCCACGCCGTTTCTCATTCTTGACCAGGGGACTGACTTTTCCATACAAGCAGATGATTGAGCCAGCATCAGGACTGCTTGCCATGTCGCCACTCATCAAGCCGAGTGAGTTTAGCATCACCACTTGGATGTATGCTGCCTCACCTCTCCAGAGCGAAACGTCGGACACAAGCGAATTGGATCCAAGTGTCCTGGAGGAAAAGCAAATTGTGTTTGTCCGCGGTGGCGAACGCGAGATCTCTCCCTACTTGCTTCTCTCACGCGACATCGACAGTAAATGGCAACTTGAAGTTGGTGTGGCTGTTCATGTTGCCCACGCGACTGCACTGACGTCGACCCGGTTGCTGTGGGAGCGCATCACTACAAAGGAGTCTGTACCAACTCGTAAGTGGACTCATGTGGCAATCGTCATGGAAGGAGCAAAGCTTCGCCTATATATCAATGGTGTGCTTGACAGCCAGCGATCTCTATCTGGTCCTCTGGCCGTGGCGGTAAACAACGGAAGCGTGGACCTCGACTTCTGCTTTGGACGGAAACCACCCATCGAGATTCCACCTAGTGGAGATGAAGTGGGTAGTCGCGAGCGATCTCGTGCACCAATCGCGATGGAGTTTCTGTCAGCGCTACTTTCTGCGAGCTCAGCAACGTCCAAGTCACTGATGGCTGTCAATTCGACCGATGCTACGACTCCTGTGCGGAGCTTCCATGGGTTACTGAGTCACTTTCGGTTTCACAATCGCTCGCTATCTCCTATTCACGTGCGAATTATCTTTGATGAGAAGAAGCTTGTGAAAGAGGACGAGCTGAACACGAAGATGGCACTGGGAAGATCACCCGAGTCGGCGTTCCAAATTCTACAGCTCCATTCTGTGTTGCGGGTCATGGTTGAGTCGGATGAGGGTCGTGCGCATCTTGCGGACGTATCTTGGACGTATCAGCTGATGGAAATCGTATTGTCTTGTCGTGATAATGTTCTCGTGATGTCAAGCCTCCAGCTTTTGCGGCAGGTGCTAGTGCTTCAGCCACCGAACCTAGTCGAGAGCTACTTTCAGCAAGTTCGTAATATTCCGCAGCGCGAGTTCAGTTTTGTGCACCACCTCCTCTATATTATAGGCGTGTGTTTGTCTCCCTGCGTCCCTGAAGTAGTTGACTTCCCGATTCCTGCAATTTTGAATCGATCTCAACCGATTCGAACAGATCTTGGCAGCAGTATCGAACTTCGAAATTCGACTGCAGAAAGAATGCTGGAAGAAGACTCGTGTGGACCAGATGCGATCGCCCTCGCCAACGAACTTACCATTACAATCTCAACTTTGGCTCAGCAAAAGCGGGCTTCGCTCTGGCACCATGGCATCTGGCGGGTGATTGACAGCGTTCTCCTCGTGAACAGACCCGTGGGTGACACTAAGGGCCATTCATGGTTTGCGCGACTCGGCTCCTTGTATCTTCTCGGTGGAATTTCAGGAGCTCTCGTCTCCGGATCGGAAGTGGAAATTGCAGGAACTCGAGACCGAGCTACTGTTATTGCTGTTGATGACAACACGGCGAGGCCTCCGCAGGATAACAAAAGACAGAGAGAGACACGACAGCCCTTCGTGTATGTATCCATCCACGGCGAATCGGAACAAATGGATAAATCCCTATCATGGCACGACCAAGTGACCAACGAGTGTGGATCGTTCAGGCGTCTGTTGGCGCAAGCATACGCTTCGAATCATCCACGTAGACATCCAGATGAGGCAACGGGACACAACGACGATGTACCGTTCGTTCGTGTTCACCGCGATGACGTGGAATGCGCCCCATCCCCCGGCATATCGTTCCTCACCATCGGAAACGCCTTTCAAGTCGACACACCACGACTTCTTTGCAACCTTCTTCGAGAACTAGATGTGGATCATTCTTGTGATGCTGTCAGTGGCATCGAACAGTTGAGCAGCTGGCTAGATTCGGGTTTATTGATGAAATCCCTGGTACAATTGACCTCGAACAAGTCCAGCAGCCATTATCTCCTCCAAGACCGAGATCTGACCCTAAAGCTGTTAGAGCTGAGTACTCGTGACGATGGTAGTCTGTACTTCAGGACCCTAGCCGACGCAGAGCGCAGATTGTCGATCGTGAGAACTCGCGTGTACCAAGCACTTCGAGATCTACAAGACCATGGGGACGTCGAAGTCTTGCACTGGATTAGATTGAAAATGTCGAAGCGAGAGAGAGACGCGAAGACTGCGAGTGAGATTCTGGAAGAAGAGGTGGGCGACGACAAACCTGAGACAGCACTCCAAAGTGAGCTAGCAGTCACACATCCAGATGTAAAACTGGACTTGAGGCTAGACCTCGAGATGGACGATCCGTCAGTCGATGTCGACATGTCTAGTCCAGCGAGTGGTGGCAGTTCTAGTGCGGGCGACGACGGTGACCCAACAGACGAGAGCGACGTCAGAACGGATTTTCACGCCAGGGACATTGCAGGAGATGGCAGTGATGGAGATGATGACGAAGAAGACGAAGTTAATGATGATGACGAAGAGGATGGTGACGAGGACGAGGACGACGAAGAAGCCGCTGAGCATCGCCAAGAGTTTGTTGACGAACTCATGATGATGGGATTTCCGGAAGAATGGTGCGTGCTGGCTCTGAAACAAACAGAGAATGATATCGTGAGCGCTTCAGCGTGGATCGTCGACAACTTGGAATATCTCAGCAGGTTGCAAACATCTCTCGACAATCAGCGAGATCAGAGAACTGACAACCTGGCTGTTCAAGATGAAGACGACGACGATGGAGCACCTGCACCCAAGGATGAACCGGATCGCTCAGTGTCATCACCTGCCGCGCGGCAAGACGCCAACCGCCGCTGTCATTCTTCAACCCCCGTTCGATCCGATTACATCACCATGCAGCTCATAAATGACAAAGAGATGGGGCGCAAGATCTTTGGGGAACTGTACTTTCCCTTCGACGACGGTGGGTTCCAATCAAACATGAAAGACCATTTTCTTTCGCCTTGGCGATCAGAGAAACACAACCCTCAACAAACCACTACGTCATCGCAACAAGAGCTAGGAGAAGACGGCCTCCCTCTTCCGCAAATTTCTGAAATCCAAAAGCCGATGGACACAGTTGATCGCTTTACGAAGGACATCATGACGCTTGAGCTCCACGATCTTCTGGACATCCTCGCGGATTTTGAACGGATGGTTCTCATTCTTATGAGTCGCCAAGTCGTGATCAACCTTCTCATTAGCCGCGACCGAGAAAAGGACGACAGTGTCGAGCTGATCAATTCGCCACTGTTCATGAAGTTTATGAAGCTCGTTCTTTTCAGAGGGGACCAGTTCGGGCTCAGGTCAACCGTGGTAGATGAGGCAATGCGAGCAAGTCTTCACCAGATCTTGGCGCTGGACGAGCCCGAATTTATTGAAAAGCTCTTGGACTTCGCGCTCGGGCAAGTCGAACTCGCTGGCTCAGGCTCCGCATTCGATGCATACCTGTGGACCCATCGCGAGCTTGCTCGTACTGACCGGGCTGTACTTAGTGAGCCTGCGGTCGA
The DNA here is from genome assembly GCA_023335855.1 of Pythium scleroteichum. Taxonomy (NCBI): domain Eukaryota; phylum Oomycota; class Peronosporomycetes; order Pythiales; family Pythiaceae; genus Pythium; species Pythium scleroteichum. The sequence continues at coordinate 13,397 of JAADVR010000664.1, forward strand.
GCTCGCCATCTGGCTCATAGATATCGTGTTCAAGCATAACCAAGGCACTCTCGCTCTAACGGTAGATGCTGCAAACTCCATCGTCTGCCGCCTTCGACATGTTCTTCGGTCGACAAATCTGCCCGTGAAGTTTATTGCGATTACGACAATCAGTCGAATTTTAGACTGGCTTCGGCAGTCCCATCGAGTAAACTCGGCGGAAGATGTGCTGGCGGAGTGCCGTCGGGACATCGGAGGCTTCGTACACGCAGCCGAAAGCCGCTTTATCCGCGAGCAAGTCCAGCATCGCGTCCTTTTCTCGCTGTACCTCCAGGCATACGTCGAAATTTTGTTGTTGCTCAAGCCGTCGGTGGCCACGGATGGGGAGACCAGAGCCCTCGTGGTCCCGCCTCCAATCGCAAGTTCCTGCTTGGTAAACCCGAACCCACCTCAAGACCCTAATGACCTTGCCATCAACCACCCTCTGCTTCGATTTGACCAGAAGAAGAGCCGCAGCAGCCTTTTGCAGATATCTGAAGACGGATTAACTGTGGCTTACTCGGGTAACGAGATGTGGAAAACCGTCGTGGCGACTCAGAGCTTTGCAACTGGAGCCCACGAATGGCACATCCGTGTTGACAAGTCGCCATCGTCCTATTTGTTTATTGGGGTCGCGACACGTCGAGCTAATCTGGATTCGTTTCTCGGTGCGGACGATCAGTCGTGGGGGTTCATCGGAGACAAGGGACTGTATTACCAACGCAATCGTCTTCGAGTCTACGGGGAAAGTTTTGGCGAAGGTGACGTCGTTGGTGTCCATCTCAATTGCGAAATTGGTGTGCTAAGTTTTAGCAAGAACGGCCAATCGCTTGGTGTGGCTTTCGAGAATGTTTTCGATGAGGTCTTCCCAGCTGTGGCGTTCTATTCCAGACACCAAAAAGTGACAGTTATCCAACCAGAGAGCAATAGCGACACAGTGGCCGACGAAAACGCTTTCGGCACTGTTCAAAGTGACGGCACTGTCGAGGAGGCTGTTCTAGCGTGTGAAATGATGGAGTTCCTAACCGGCAAATCATCGCTCTCGCTGGAGCTGTATCGATCAGCCCGCGAAATGACTGTAGGGTGGTGGAACGGCACGGGCAAATATGTTGTTACACGTGCTGGTGGCTCTCTCTGGGTCGACGTCACCAAAGAAGTGTGCAATGGCTATGGCTTCCAAGCAGATGAGCGAGTGCGCTCACCACGAGGTAACGGTCGCGTACTTGGCGTTGCTGATGGACGCCTGTGGATCGAAGTCGACGGGGAAAGTGGAGCGTGGCATATCCATCCATCCAGATTACGAACGATGACGCTGTCCGTCAGCACGTTGATTGCAGGGCACGATAAATCTGATGACCCTACAGACCAGAGCTTCTACCAGGGTACAGCGAAAGAAGGTTCTCAGCCAAGCGCGAGACTTAACGCGAGCAGCCTAGACTCGCTGACCGAAACCGAGTTCCGGACATTCGTACAAGATCGAATGTGGTCTGCTGCTTTTGATCGTGCACTGCTGGTTTTCATCAATGGTCACTGTGAATCAACAAGTACAAGTCCTTGGAATGTCTCACCCCAAGGCGTGCTTCGTATCGTTCGCGAGAAAGCCCACGACATCGAACATCTGAGCGGTGGAGTACTCAATTTCGACGAAGGATCCAGCACCCACTGTCTAGAGCGAAAAATCCTAGCGAGATTTGGCTTCCTGCGGTACTTCAACGCGTACTTGAGACGCGTAGTCGGCTTCTTCGACTCGACATGGCTGTACTTCTCTCCCAAGTTGGGGCTTTTACCCGCTAAGTTGCTCTCTGCCTGCCGAGGCAGCGTGTTCACATCGATCAAGAACGAGTTTTTCACGGCATTGATGGATAAGACGTCCAATTCGCCCAAGAAATCGGATGACGACTACGACTACCCGGAAGATCTCACGCAGATGATGATTAATCGACCCAAGGCCGCTACGGCCAAATGCCACCCAGGCGCGACCAGGAGTCTACTCTTGTCGATGTTTGGGCAAGCATTCGAGGAACTCCATTTTCTGCCCTTGCGAATGCTTCGCATGGTGTATTCGCATCCGATGGACGATGGTCAGCTCCGCAGCTTCAAGGTCAAGTTCGAAGGCGAAGGCGTCGACGACTACGGCGGACCGTATCGCGAGTTCTTTTCTCAGTTCTTCGCTGACTTGCAAATGCTGTCCGGAGACGACGAGACACAGCCTCGAGAACGCGCTGCTGACAAGGACGCCAAACCTGGCGCTAGCTTTTTGCCGTTCCTGATGCCAAGTCCAAACTGGCGGAATGGCGTCGGCTCGAATCGAGAGAAGTTTGTGTTGAACGGCGGTTTGCTGAGCTCAACGCACGCCGGATCTGCACGCGTACTCCAAGAGTCCACTTCGAAGCGGCACTCGCGAAAGCGTGGGTGGTGCGAAAATCCCGAACTCAGGCGCCAGTTGCTCAGTGAAATGTGCCATTTTCTCGGCCAGATGATCGGAATCGCGTTACGCACGCGAGTTTGTGTCCGACTGGATCTCGCCATGTCCGTGTGGAAGCAACTCGTCGGCGAAGAAGACGTTCTTGACGAGCCAGCAGCGAGGGAGCGTGTGCTACAATCGCTGAAAGAAATCGACCACGTCTCGCACGCTCTCATCAAGACACTCTATTCTCTTCACGAACGATACAGCCAGTCAACCGATCCGTCACGACGAGCTGAACTGGAAGACGAACTCGCAGCGATGGATCTGAGCTTTACAACCTATCTGTCGGACGGCCGCCTGGTCGAGTTGTGCGATAATGGCTCCGACATTGCAGTCACGATGGATAATGTCTCGCGGTACCTGGACCTCGTGCTTGAAGCTCGGACGAGCGAGTCGCAAGAGGTCGTGAATGTGATCAAGCAAGGTATCCATTCGGTTATCCCTGTCGCGGCGCTGAGTCTGCTCACGTGGGAAGAGCTAGAGAAACGCATATGTGGTGTTGCCGAAGTCGACGTCGAGCTGCTCAAGGGCAACACCGAGTACGACGAGGATCTGTCGGCAAACGATGAGTTCATCCAGCGGTTCTGGCGTGTACTCAGTGCCATGGAGGACGAAGACAAGCGTGCCTTCCTGCGTTTCGTGTGGGCGCGCTCTCGTCTGCCCGTCGGCACAGCGCAGTTCCACCAAAAGTTCAAGATCCAGTCATTAGCACCACCGGGAGCGGGCGATAATGCCAGCAATGCAAGCGCGGCAAACCCGAATGGCTATGCTGACGGCCAGCTCCCCAAGTCCCACACGTGCTTCTTTGCGCTACAGCTGCCGCGCTACTCGAGCGACGACGTGTGCCGCAAGCAGCTTTTGTATGCGATCCACAACTGCGTGGAGATGGACGGCGACTTCCGCCTCGCTGACACGGAGATGACCGGCTGGACCGAGATCAACCCGAACGACCAGCTGCGATTCTAATCTAAAGCTCTCAGAGTCCAATCCACGAGTGGAAAAGGTTTCGAAGGTCGACGGGACAACGGGATCAGATCTTGTTGGCTCGCCACCTGTCACGGGAAGGTCACCAGATGTCAGCAAATCCTTCGATTCCGTGATGGCTGCTCAACGATCGTCCGTCCGAGGAATTGTGGAAATGCAAAGTTCGGAGAGGAGACGCTGACGCGTGGATGGCTGAGAAAAGGAAGCGTCTTCCGCTCCGGGGGGACAGGCTGCTCGGTCGCGCGTGAGTCAGTAGGTTCTTCTGTTCTGCGAACAAGAGAGACGTCATCCACTGTGATAGGTTACGTTGGGTTTGTTGAGGAGGATGGATTCCATGATTCATGGAGGGCCTCCATGATGGAGCGTCGGGTAAATCCCAGAACCAGTACCCCTTTAGAAGGTGAGTCTCAGAACCAGTACCCGTCGCTGAAACAGTACCCGTAACCTTACATGCGTGGACCACACGAAATTTTGTGAACCACTCTTTAACCCATCACGTTTGAGCGCACAGTGCACTTTGACAACTCTACAGACGAGGCATTGATGGAGTTTCTGGAGAGGGAGGAGGATAGATTGTACCACTGTCGAGCATGCTCCTTCGCCTCCGCCGCTGCTAACTCGATGCGCAAGCACTGTCCTCGGGAGCACGGCTTCTCCGTCACGACTCGGCGCCGCCAGACTCGTGAGGACCGCTCCAGTCGCCAACGTGAGCGAATGCGGGTCCTCCGTACAAGGCGGAAAGAGGCTTTGGAGAAGTCGAAGCGTGGGTCCGACCTGCAGTGCCTCGTCCGACGTACAGTGGTAGAGGCAGACGAGCGTGGCGCGCATGGCGCAGCAAATCCTCTTGTTGTCTACGGCCCATCCAAGATCAGTGGTGCGGGCATTGGCATCTTCGCCAGTGTGCCGCTCAAAATTGGAGATATAGTTACTCGCTACGATGGCCAGTTCCTGAACAGCGAACCTGCTGATCCGGCATACGCTATTCAATTGCTTTCAGACGCTGGCTCACCGTTTATTGACGGCATACGAGTGCCGCGTAATGGATGGGGGCTCGGCAGTTTCGTGAACAAGGAGACTAGGGCAAAAGGGTTGAAGAGGAAAAATTGCGAGCAGGTCCAAGTCGGTATACAGATGTATATTGAAGTCACCAAGGCCATTTCACCGGGAGATGAGCTGTACACGACCTACAGTAAGGGCTACAGAATTAAGAAAAATTAGTGAGATGAGCACGTACTGAGGCGCAAGTTCGGATAAGTAGAAAACTATTTCCGATGACCGCAATACCTAGTGTTTTTGAACTGGCAACTTGCTATCCGACAAAAATTCATTGGTAGCCCCAGACTCGCTTTCGATTTCATAGGACTCCTCAATCGTACATGACGTAGAGCAACACGTAATCTCCGATCTAAAATCGACGACAGACCCAAACAGTTGACTTGGCGCGACGTGAGGCTGCTGGTGTCGGCAGCAGGTGCGTTTGTTGTGCCTTGACGCAAGTCCACAAGCTTTGCAACGGTAGACTTTTGCCGTACCGGTTTCGCCGTTGCTACGGAAGCGCCGAGAACCGCGTCGTCCTACCTGACGGTGGGGCAGACACTGTACTTGAAGCGGTGAGTTTCGCACTGACAGCCATCTCGATAGAATGACTCTCAAACTCAGCAAACGTCGATGTCAGATAGCATTTGTCGAAGGCTTCGCATAGCCTTGATGGCTGACTTGTGATTTGAAGGACGCGTAGAATATGACGGCACGCAATGCCTATTTGGGCGAATTTTGTACAAGAACAACTCACTGGGCTGGTTGATACCCTGTTGACCTTTCGAAAACCTTGTCAGTTCGCGAAGAAGACTGTCTTTGAGCTAACGGCAACCTCGTATGCCCCGGCTTCGCCCTGTTCCTCGCGCAGTTTGTCCGCCGCAAATGGAGTGAACTGACGACTTTCCTCCACCCACTTACTGTAGTCTGCCGCACGTGATGACAGCGCTTCCATTGCCTGCTCGACTGACAACTCGATGGCTTGGAATGGAGAGTCACGTCAAATCCCACTCTTGTCGATGACAGCGTTGTTAGACTCCACGAAATTAGTTGACCTCCATCCATACAATTTCTCGGATGATGCATGAACCGTCCAGTTCTGAGAAGGAATGTCACGGACATACTTGGCAAGTGGAGCACCAAACTCGCTCTCTAACTTCGCCAACGAGGTATCATAGTGCTCGGCAGTCGCCGCACCCTGGATTGCCCAGATATGATGTTCCAGCCGATTTCCGTTAACCCCAAAATTCTTCTTGATGTTGCGAATAATATGCAGGGAGCAATACTTGAGATTGAGCGTGACACCATTCTCACGCTGAAGCGCCACTGCCACGTTCAGCAAAACACCCCTATCACAAAAGAGGGGAACAGATTCTGCCGCAAGAGGCACCCCCGCGTGCAAGCAGGGATTAATGAACCAGCGCACGTTGTCCTCATTCTCAGAACTCACGACTGCAAACGCGACAAGAGTTAATGCGCGGCCCGTGTACTTGCTCATCTTGAAATGCGCTCCATCAAAACCGAATATTGACTGACACAGAGGTAAGGCTCGGACAGTGCCGGCTAGAC
>JAADVR010000665.1:0-19430 GCA_023335855.1 Pythium scleroteichum
ACCCTAAACCCTAAACCCTAAACCCTAGACTACCAGACCCCGAGCCAGAACCGCCGCGAACAAAGTACTGTGGCATCTGCATGGAAGACACACCGGTCGAGGACATTTTCTGCGTCAGCGGTTGTGAGCATACCTACTGCCGCACGTGCATCCACCCGTACATCAAAAGCCGCATCGACCTGCAGGATGTGACTCCACGATGCCCCGACGGAGACTGTGACGTCGTGCTCAGCGACGGAGACCTCACACTCGTGCTCACGCTCGAGGAACAGGAGGAGTACTACCGCAAGTGCCAGGACCTCGCAGTTGCCAGCGTGCCCGGACTCTTCCAGTGCCTTCAGGACAACTGCAGGGGAATCGGTGCGCTCGCCGCAGACGACCCGCACTTCGTCTGTCCGCTCTGCCGTGCCGAGCGATGCGTGCAGTGCAACACGCGTCAGTGGCATGAGGGGCTCACATGCGAGCAGCTCCGCCAGCGCGAGCGCGACAACGAGCTACACCCGGAGCAGCTACGGGAGATCTACGGCAACAGCTCAGTGTATCAGTGCGGCTCGTGTGGATTCGGACCGATCGAACGGGTCTACTGCTCCGACCTGGCAGCCCACCACGGCGACTGTGTGGGCAACGCGGTCATCAACAACGGTTGTCCGCGCTGCGGGTGGTTCGCGAACGATATTGCGCAGTGGCCGGCGTGGAACGGACAGCTGCATCGGTCAGTGTCCGCGTAAGCGATGCTGGACAGCGAAAGCTGGGTCTATTATATTGAAGTTCTAAATTTGCTTGAATACTGGATGTAACGGGGTCGTCGTCCTCGGTCTCTTGCAAGTCAGATGAGGACGAGAGTTCGTCCTCGCTGCCTCAGCACGAAAACCGGCCGATGGCCGCTGCCATCGCCAAACGTGCTCTAGACACCAATGCATCGAGATGGACTTCGTCGCGCCAACTTCTACTCCCACTCACGCGTGCACCGAGTGTGAAGGCCGCTTCCTCACTCACGAATCACTTCTCCAGCACCTCCAGCAGCATGAACTGCTACGCGCCATTCAAAGCGGAGTCGCGAGTGCTACAGCGGAGGAGAAGACACCCGAGCCTACTACGCCAGCTCCTGCTAACGAACCCTCTCGGGTGGCCAAGAAGAAGACGAAGAGCTCGCTACCACCAGCGCCAGGATTCATCCAGTTCTTCGATGAAGCCAAAGGCTTCGGGTTCATCAAGCGAACGGCACCTGGCGCCGCCACCGGACAGGTATTCTTCCACCTCTCGGCCTGTAACCTCCAGACTCTAGTTCCCAAGCGAGGCGACGTGGTTACGTTCACGGAGAAGGTCAGCAACAAAGGGGCGATAGCCACGTCGGTCATTCTTACGCCGCCTCCAACAGCAGCGGCACAGACAGCGTCCACGCCTGCGGACGGTGCACGGCCGGCTGAGCCCGTCGTTGAGGCAGCGATGGATGGCGTCGTGGCCTCCTACAAAGCTGAAGGAGGATTCGGAGCTATCAATGTTGGCGAAACAGAGCTGTACTTCAGCATCCACGCATGTGACGTCAAGCGACCACCGCCGACGGTCGGCGAACGAGTGGTTGTCATTTCTCAGACCGTCGGTCCGAAAGGCCCAACTGCTTCAGGTGTCCAGCGACTCGCTATTCCGGAGGCAGCAGCCTCAGCGCCCAAAGCCAAGGCTGCTCCGGGAGCGAACAAGGAAGAACAAGACCAAACGCCCACGGGTGACGCACAAGCAACGTCGATATTCTCGACTCTGACTGCGTTCGGGCGGTTCGCCATTGGGATGGTCACAGGGGCCAAGACCAGCGTCGCCGCAGTCGATCCTTCCGCTTCAAGGAAACCAAGCGAGTCAGCTGCCCAGAAGCCAGCTGCCCAGCACTTCCCGGGCCGACGCACGGACACGACGCCGCTGCGACCAGCGCACTACCAGCACATGATCAGCATGTTGTCCGACCCCGAGGCCAGCGCATTGTACCTCCCAGCGGCTGCGACTATGCTGGCACGGACGAGACCTCGCAAGGCGCAGAAGACCGAGGGCCTGGAACCCGAGATCCAGCGGCTGTTGCTGCTCTCAGCGCTCGAGGATGAGCTCTTGTATGCGCAGCAAACGATGGCGTAGAACAAATGTGTGGATGCGAATAAATCTACTTGACGGGAGACAGCAACGGTGTCTGCTCTAGTCTCATGTCTCGTGGATGGTGACAAGTTCCGAGCCCCGAGGTTGACATCCATGAGTTGGGCGCCGGCTGGGTTTCTCCAGCAGTGGTCACTAAGCGCGCGGTTGTGTGGGCTGCGTCAGAGTGGTGAGTCATCTGCTACAAGCTGGTGACCTTTCAAGATCGTGTGGGTTTGGACAGTTCCACCGTCAACACCATCTGATGATTTGCTCCACAAACAATCGAACGTTTGTCGTGGATCTCAGAGTATCGACCGCAACGACCGATTATTTGAAGCACAAAATCAAGAAGAAAGCATGACAAATTCGCTGCTCCTATCCGGACCACTCGCTGGAGGTGGCAGTTGCTTGCCGCCCCGGAAATGGCGGATCGTTGCTGAGGACGGTTGCTCATTCCTCAACTTTGGACTAGCCACACAACCCCTCACTGCGACTGCAGTCTCTACCCACGAAGCAAAAGCATTCGTCGTCCTCTTTCTCCTGCACTTTTGAAGCCATGAAGCCAACCCGTCGTTTCACCACTGTGCTCGTCGTCTCGTACCTCGTGTCTACTCAGGCGCAGGGCTTCGGCGGTCTCCTGGACCCAGTGTCCTCCGTCCTCGGCAGCGTGTCGTCGCCATTCGGCCCCGCGAACGTCGTTGGCTCGCCTGCGATCGACGTGGAGACGAAGGTCGGATCGCCGTCAACGCTGGTTGAGAAGGGGCCTCCACCAAAGAGCGGCTTCAACATCGTCTCGCCATCATTCGTTCGCGTGAAGACAGACGTCGACTCAGAGAAGACTGAGATCCGGACCTCTCCGGGCACGGCGTCGGCGACACCCACGTCTACCGGCCAGGCATACCAAACCGCCGGCGATCCAGACATTGCAATGGCCCTTGCTCCAAAGCCACGACCGAGCTCGGTAGCAGCTCTTGCGTCCGTCCTGACATCGCTTATGGGTGCGCCAGCCCCACCGGCACCACAAGTAGCGCCTGCACCTGCACCGGCTCCAGCTCCAGCTCCAATTCACGCAGCACCGCTTGCTATTGTCGCGAGTCTCAACGCAACCTCTAAACGCAAACACAGCTGCTCCCCTCGCGACGCCCACACCAAGCGACGCACTCCAGGAGTCCGCATACATGACCAGCCCTTCGGCTCGTAGCCTTGACGGATGAGAGGCGAGCTATACGGCCGCACAGACTGAAGAACCATTGTAGTTTATAACGGTCAATAGCATTTTGGTGTGAACAAACACTGGCGATCTCCACATCCGTACTACTACTGAGTAGTAGCTGAGATAGGGTATGGGCTTCAATGAAACACACAGACATCGGCCATGAGTCACGACGGTCATGCCTCATGCGTTGATCAAGACTTGATCAACGCTCATGACACTTAGTGTCAGAAGCCACAGCAGCTGGCACAAGTTGCAAATCCTGACGCGCCAACCCACGAAATTAGTTGGTTAGGAAGTCCGGGACGAGACGAGCCCGCTCCGTAGAGATACGACGATATGAGCTCTGGCGGTCGGGCATGGGTGAGAACGAAAGTGTCACCCGGCCGCGTTCTCATTGTGCAAGTGGACTGCACACACCACTGCTTCCTCACCCATGGGATGGCCCAGCGCGCTCGCTATAACCATACTCGTTGTCTTTTGGGCCTCGCTCGGCGATGCTCGCGCGGACAAACCACCCTCGAACCCCCTCCAGTCCGCGCTCGCGGGCGTGCTATCAACGCTCGGGCCGGTCAACATCGTCATGTCGCCAGTGATCGACGTGGACACGCGCGTCGGCTCGCTGTCCACACTCGCCGAGAAGACGCCACCGCCGTCGAGTGGCATCAACATTGTCATCCCGTCTCTTGTTCGTGTGAAGACGGCCGTGGACTCGCCCACCACCGAGGTCCGGACCCCTTCTCCAGGGTCCTACCGACCTGCGGGCGTACACGCAGACACGAAGTCACAAGCGAGCTCAGGCGGCTTGCTTTCGTCCGTGGTCATGTCGCTGCTCGGCGTGGGTTCTCCACCGTCTCGAATCGTCCCTGCTCCAACCCCACGACCGAGCCCCGCCCCTCTCCCGGCTCCAGACCCGAGAGACGAGGCCGTGGAGACCAAGACAGCAATGCAGACAGCGAACGCCATGGCATACTCACTCGGTCCCCTCGCAACGCCCACGCCGACAGCGGAGACGTCCAGCTCCAGTGGCTCCGCCAACAGTCCGGATGTTGAAGTTGAAGCGGAAATTGCATTTCACGATGGCTGATTTCTAAATATCCGAGAACACCTGGAGCGTGCTTCTCTCTTATCTGGGCCACTATGTGGGTCACATTGTGGGACGTGCGGAGAGCTCCGAGATTGGCCGAAATGGCGATCGAGGGGGATGGAGATGGAGAAGCGCCGGCTCCGAGCCAGATTGTGGAGACCGTCTGCCCTCCAGCTGCCCATGGGCTGAATGCTGAAGGGAGGAGCGGACACGTTGACACTCGCGCGGCCGTCGCGCTGGCGACTTGCGGCGCGCAAGTGGCTCTTTTGGCGTCGCCCTACCGTACAGTACCAGAGCGGTGCGTTTGGTCATCCGGGCCATTCGTTCGTTCGATATTATGGTATTGCACTCGACCTCGCAGTCGCCCGTGAAGGAGACCTGTCAAACGCTGTCTAACAAGCGAGAGCGGTCAAAGCCCACCGCAACGACCGGGGCTCTGCCACGAGAGCACTCACGCCGCATGTGTCACTCTCCTCTCCACTTGGCTCTGCCGGCAGCCGAGACCGAGCCCTCGAGTCGGCGGGCAGAGGAGGAGATCCATCCCATCGAGCCCATTCCATGGCGGGTCGGCTCGGCTGGGCCAGCGAGAAAGAGATGCGACGTTCGCGCAATATCCACCAATCATCGTGCCTTGTAATGACCTCATTTAAGATTCCATCCAATGAGATCGTGTTCTCTAATTAGGGGTAGGTCCTTGAGCTAACCCATTTCTTACCAGGCCCTTGGGTCGGCCTGCTGGAAAGATAGCCATGCATTCGAAGGGCATGGGCTCTCCCGTTCACTTCTCGTCGAGCATTGTGAGTGGGAAGCTGTCGTGTGTATGCGCGTCGCGGTCGGAAGACTCACGTTCCCCCGTGTGCGTTCTCTTTCCCCTCTGACAGCGCCCGAGAGAAGCCTCCTGCGCTTGCGTCGCGTGTCTCCGTACCATGGAAGATTTGCTCTGCAAGGAAGAGAACGTGCCGCTGTCGCCCGCGACCGTGGCCGCCGCTGCGCAGGCCGTCGCGGCGCCGCACGTTGAAGGAGAAGACCCCGTGCAGGTCATCCGCCTCATGGCGCGGCGAGAGGTCGAGTACGGAGCGTGCAACGACAAGTACCTCGCAGAAGTCCAGCGCGACGGCATGGAGGAGACGTGGCGCCGCAAAATTTGCCGCTGGATGTTTGAGGTGCGAGGCCGTGATCTGTCGCGTCGTGAACGCGCAAGGCTGAATTTGTTGTTGTGCTTCCCCTCTTGCTCTCGCCCGCGGAACCTTTGTAGACTGCCAAGGCCTTTGACCTCACGCGTGATACCGTTGGGTGTGCCGTCTACATTATGGACTACTACCTCTCGACCAAGTCTGTGAGCAAGATCCTTTTGCAGTTGGTGTCGATGGTGTCTATGTACATTGCCTCCAAGATGCACGAGCATCAGCCGATCTCCATGGTGAGTGGAAAGAAGGCTTTCTCCGCGTGTCCCAGGCACTTTGTCTAACGCGGTGGAAACCACAACCATTAGGAGGAGATGGAGCTCCTGTCGCAGCGCAAGTTTACGCGCGACGACATTCGCCGCGTCGAGGCGCACCTGCTCAAGACGCTCGGTTGGCGGCTCAACCCGCCGTCCTCCTTCATGTTCGCACGGGACTTTATCCACGTGCTCAACGACAGTGTCTCGAGCCAGTGCAAAGCAGAGCTCGAGCGTGATGTCATGGTCTTCCTGCAGGACGTGGTGGAGGACTACGGATCGCTCCGCTTCCGCAGCTCGAGTCTCGGCATCGCCGCCGTCCACGTGCTCTCGAACGCGCGGAGAATGCGGCCCAGCTCGGCCATCCAGGACGCTATCCGTGCCGTGGACGTCGCGGCGGACGACTTTGTCGACTGCTACCGCTGGCTGCGCGAGCTCTACCACCTCGTGCACCAGCCGCTGCCGCAGCCCCGCTTCGTGAGCGTAGAGGAAAGCAAGACCACGGACACGTCGCGGTCTATCAGCCCCACGGGCGTGGACGACGCCGCGGTGGCGCTGGGCGACGATGCCGACGCCGAGCTGCCCGCTGAGCTGCTGGCGAAGCCCAGCGCAGCCGCGGACGAGCCGCAGCGCAAGCGCGCGCGTCTCGACGTCCGCTAGCTGTCTACTACTAGTGTCTCGATGTGGCATCTCTCTCTCTGCGTGGGCGGGAGGCGTTGCGCGGAGCTTTCCTCGCGGTGGGCGAGTCGTCATCGCGTCGCCTGTCGCAGGAAGCCCTCCGCCGCGTGGCCTCCGTGGACCCCTCTATTTAACGAGATAATGAAGCGGTCACCGCCGTATTTAACCGTCGCAGATCTAATACCGGTATCGTATCTGAGCTCGCCAGTTCGCGGATCCGGCTGGTCTTCCAGCCGAGCGTGTTTCTTCGGTCGACCAGGTCGTCTGTTGGGGCACGTATTGGGGCGCGCCTTCTGGATTTGTCCACCCAAGCGGCTCCAGACAGAACACGCGTTTTCTGTGGCCGCATGAGGGTCGCTGCTTGGTTCTGGGCGGGTTTCGCGGAGTTTCCAGGAACCACGCGGGTTTGGACCAATCAGCTCGCGGCGCGTGACGCGCCTCGACTGATTCCAGCGCCGTGGAACGGAAATGGCGTGGCCAGCGACGAGGAAGAAGGCGCTCTTCCCGAAGAACGCGGTGACACAGAGACGGAGGGGTTTCGCTGGCGCGTCCGACTTTGCAGCCTCGTTGCTTGCGTTGGGTTCCGTCCCACAGGCCGACTTCGCACGATTGAACAGCACGCTGGCGCGGTGGATTATGGCCACAGCTGCTGCGGCCCTTTCCCCCATCGTGATGGATACACTGTGGACCGATCCAGATCTGGGAAGAGCAGGCGGCGGCGCGTGCGGACGGCAGGCGAGCCCTCGTGGCCACACGATCGGCAACGCCTCAACAATGCGTCCACCACGGGAGCTGTGTTTCCACGGAAGTGTTCCCGCGGTCCTCCATTTCACTCGCACTCGTAGGTGCAGCCACCAGTATTCTCGGCAGTTTGTCTTGGGGATTCGATTTCTCGGATCTCATCCCGGAGACGCCAGTGAGATGGTGGGCGTGTGGGTTTTGGCCACAAGCCAATCAGCGGTTCCACTCGCGCTGTCACACCACGGTCCCCTTTTCGCTTTTCTCGGGTGGGCTCGCTTCGTGACGAGGGCTTCTTCAAGTGCAAGCAAGTCCGCGGCGGGAGAGGTTAGGGGCGCTGCCTTGAGCAGCTTCCTCCGACGGCTTCGCCCCGGTAATCCTGAGGTTTTTGTGAGGTTTTTTCGCGGAAGATCCCAGAAACAGGCGATAGAAAGGCGACCGGCCGCCGGGCCGGACCCGCTTTTGACTCGGATGCGGGTTGTGTGTCGTGTTGTTTGCGTGGGGGACTCTGACGTCCGCGCAGGCTCGCGCCGTGGAGCGACTCCTACCGGACAGAACCGCAGGCGCCTCGGACCCTCCGGACGAGGCTCTCTCTCTCTCTCTCTCTCTCTCTGGACGAAACCGAAAGAGCCGCAGCCACGGCGGCCACAGCACTTCCCAACTTATTGCCCCCGGATCCACACGCGCCCGTGACCGTCCGTCCACTCCTTTGCTTTTCCCGTATCATCCTCATCCAGAAAGCATGCTCGAGACGGAGGTGGCCGAGACGCTCATGAGCCTCTCGGCGCCCGACGAGCGCGCCTACAAGTCGCCGCTCTACAACTGGCACGCCAACGACAAGAAGCGCTCCTTCCAGTCGAGCTTCCAGCCGCTCGGCTCGTCGCTGCCGGCGGGCGGCTCGTACCTCGAGGACTACGCCTCGCTGCAGCGCCAGCTCATCCGCGAGCGCCCGCTCACGGCCATGATCCCGGCCAAGCACCGCCGCCGCGACGCGCTCGACGACGACGACGACGACAACTCGGACGAGGACGACAGCAGCGACGTCGACATGGGCTCGGACGCCTCGTCGGACGAGCCCTCGGGCCGCTGGCGCGCCTTCCGCTCGCCCTTCGACGGCCTCGTGGCCGCCGCGGCCTCCAACCAGGACGACCACGACGAGCTGCGCACGTCCTCGCGCCCCATCTCGATCCCGAGCAAGCGCGAGAGCCACGACCCGTTCCACCACGGCCTGCCGCTGCCGGCGCGCCACGGCAGCAGCGGCAAGAGCCACAAGTGGAGCCTCTCGCGCGTCAAAGAGGACGCGTCCTACATCGGCCAGGACTCGTCCCCCACGGGCGTCGAGGACGACCGCGCGTGGTTCGACGAGTACCGCCAGAGCGACGAGTACCGCCAGCGCGCGCGCCTCGCGTCGGTCTGCTCCTCGGACGGCAGCATCTCCGAGTACGGCGGCTTCGGGCGCAAGCACCTCGAAGAATTCATCCGCATGGAGATCTCGGCCGCCAACGAGAACGAGTCGGGCAACCAGCTCAGCGACGTGGGCTCGCCGCCGCGCGATGGCGACACCAAGTACATCGGCAGCTACTCGCCCGAGGCGCGGAGGAAACGCATCGAGCGGTTCCTCGAAAAGCGGAAACACCGCGTCTGGTCCAAGAAGGTGGACTACGACGTGCGCAAGAACTTCGCCAACTCGCGGCTGCGCGTCAAGGGCCGCTTCGTCAAGAAGGAAGACGAGGAGCTGCTCTGCCAACTCATGAGCTTCACATAGTGGGAGGCTCCGAAGAAGATCTGCCTGCCGATCGCAAGGCTTTTGTGGATACAGGAAGGACGCGGCCGTGCGCCGACGACGCGCGCGAGTTGGGAGTTTGTGTATATCTCTGTTTTTGCTTCAAAGGTCCAGGACGCCCCGCGTGGGCGGTGCATCCCCCTCTCTGTGGGTCGCGACACAGGAACCAACGCCCGCTCCGTCATAGTTGTAGAGTAAGTAGAGCGCCATCACCACCGACCATACACATATATACACGACTTGTTTTTGGGAAACGCACGCGTGTCCATCTGCCTGCTCTCTTCGCCTTCTCCTCCATCCAATTCCGAGGCCCGAAACGGTCGCTGCCGCCGCTTCGCTCATCGTCGGCGCCGCGAAACGGCGCGAGCCAGTGGTCAGGAGCTACTGACGGCGACGGTTGACGACGACGACGCGGAAGATGACGACAGTGACGAGGATGCCAGCGCGTAGACGCCCGAGGCCGAGGGCGGCAGGCGGATGACGACAACGTTCGGACGAGCAAACGACGACGATGACGCAGTACCGGGACGAGGCAGCGGCAGCGCGTAGACGCGCTCACAGCAGAAGAAGCGCGTGGCTGCCGCGCAGAGCCCCGTGAGCAGGTCCAGACTCATGAGCGCCACCAGAAACACCAGCACCAGCACGGCGACCGAGCAGAGCGTCTCCCATCCGCCGGTCGAGGCCCCAGCGAAGATGGGCCGCTGGGAGAGCAGCACGTGCACGAGCAGAAGGGGCAGCGCGAGCACAAGGCTCGCGACAGCCAGCCCAAGGCTCGCCAGCAGCAGCTTGACTGTCGTGAGGTAGACCAGCACCATGGCCGACTCGACCGATACGCGCGAGAGCCCCGAGACCAGTCGCTCTGTCGGGAGGCCGTCGCAGTCGCCGTCGTCCAGCTCACGTGCCATAAGCGGCAGCACGGCACTCGAGGCGTCGATCTGGATCTGCTCGCGGGCGACGTAGTTGACCATGGCGGCGTCGCACTTGGCGACGAAGTCCACGACCCCGAGGCGGAAGAGCAGGCGGAAGAGCACGATGCCGAGTCCGCAGAGCGGCGTGAGTACGAGGCTGAGCGCCAACGCCGCCAGCAGCGCGAGCCCGACGACCCACGCGACGACGCCCTGCACGAGCAGGAAGACGAGGCTGCGGCAGAGCGTCGCGACGTCGCTGGGGAGGCAGCAGCGCCCTGGTGCGTGGCAGCGACGAGGGCGACGGCGCGAGGGCAACACCTCCACGGAGCCGTAGGAGACGTGCGGCATGTCCTCCATGATCTTCATCTCTCGCCGTCGGGATCGCCAATGAGCCCAGTGGCGGGGGAGGAGGATCTGCCTCTGCGTGCGACTCAACTGTCGCATCGACCAGAAGAAGACCCGGTCCCAGCGCCTCGTCCCGACAACGCCCCCAGTCTGGTTGGCTGCGTTGTAGCAGCAAACAAAGCGAGCTATCTCGTGACGGCCGAGGGAGGAAAGTTAAGAAAGAAATAATGCCGCGTAGTGGTCTGCTCTGCCCCACGCACAGTCCTTCTTCGCACTCGCGTGGCTCTTGGTGGCAGCAAGCTCCACCGAGAAGCAGGCCCCAAGTTGAAGTGTCCCAAACCCGGCCCTTCAACAAGGGATACTACTATCCCAGTATCCTTCCTCGCTCTCTACTCCTCATCCAGTACGTTCCCCTCCCCCATCGACCATGCGGCTGCTGCTGGCGCCGCTGCTGCTCGCGGCCTGCGCGGCGGCGCGCCACACGGAAGAGCTCTTCGTGCGTTCGCTGCCGCACGTGAACAAGGCGCTCGCGCACTTCCACTTCGCCACGCGCGAGCCGCTCGACGGCGCCACGCTCGCGCCCGCCGTGCTGCGCCAGATCCTCTCCAAGTACGACGCCGCGTCCGTGCATCTCTCCTTCTCCGTCGGCCAGTACAGCGAGGCGCGCTACGGGCCACCGACCACAGGGAATGGCTCTGCGCCGGAACGGTTCCACGCGCCCTTCGGCGCGCGCCTGCAGGTCGATTTCCGCGGCGACGCGCGCACGATCCCCGACCGCTGGCACGGGGTCACGTCCGAACTCGGCGGCGTCTTCTCGGCGTCGCTCAACCGCATGGATGAGACGACCATCATGAGGCTGCAACCGGCGTCCAGCGCTGGCGAGTTCGGTGCGTACGACCCAGAGACCACGACGTCGAGCCATTTCCTGCAGGCGACGCTCGCTCGTGAAGAGCTCTGCACTGAGAACCTCACGCCGTGGCTCAAGATGCTGCCGTGCCGCGCCAATGCAGGGCTCGGCGCGCTGCTCGACCCTATCCGGATCCTCTCGGGCGAGTACGCGATGCTCTCGGTGTACGCAGCGCGCGACGAAGATGGCTGGAGCATCGACCAGCATCTCACGACCGTGCAGCCAAGCGGGCGCGATGCCGCGTGGTCGCTCGGCTCGCTGCTGCTGGACACTTCGTCGTCTGACGGAGTGGACGTGGCCCAAGTCGCAGCGTGTCCGCTTGCGACCAGCAGCAGTATTGTCATAGAGACCAGTCCTCCTACGGTCATGGACCTGAAAGCTCAAGCAAATGCCGTCACGACAAACCAGCGATGGCTGCCAGACGGCCACCAGACGAACGCAAAGCAACCAGAGGAAGTGGTGGGTGTACATCGCTTCCAAACGGGCTACGGTCAAGTGCACGGTGGACTGGCCGTGCGACTAGAGAATCGCCACGCATCGTGTGCTATGCGAGTCACGCACAACGACGTCGCGCCGTGGTATCTCCGGCTGTACTTCCACACGTTCAAGAGCCGCGTCGTCTCCCTGGACGACGGGAAGAACCTCGCGGAAGACGTCACGCCGGCCTTTGACTTTGTGCCAGCAGAGCTCCGAGGTCGACCGAACCAGTTTCGCGTCCAGGTCGAGCTACCGCCTCGCTCGGTGCTCGTGCTGTCCGTGCAGTTTGAGAAAGTGTTCGTGCGACTGTCTGAGCACCCGCCAGACGCGAACCGAGGCTTCGACATCCCTTCGGGCGTCGCGACCTTCTCGTCGTCCGGCTCGTGCAGCTCCCCTTCTCACCAGCGAGTCGTTTACTCTGAGCCGCTGCTCGTGGCTCTGCCAACGCCCGACTTCAGCATGCCCTACAACGTCATCACGCTCACGTCCACGGTCGTCGCGTTCTTCGCCGGCAGCATGCTCAACACTCTGTTGCGCAAAGCTCCTCGCATCCAGCGCATGCTCGCCGACAAGAAGACGGCGTGAGTAGCCGCGTGAGTAACCCTGATTAAAGAACCACCTGCGTCATTTGGCACGGCTTCATGGCTACACGGGATGGGCTTCCCCACGCCTCGAACACGACGCGCTTCTCTGGTTTAACAAGTCCATGTTGTACTACTTTAGTGGTGCAATTAACTAATGCACAGTCGCGGCGGAAGAATAAAAGCACACAGGAATGGAGAGAGACTACTGCGGCGGCGGGGGGATATTGTTTCTGTCTGCAGTCGCTTCGATCGCGGCCGCGTCGGGGGGAATACTGGCTCATGGTCGGTTGCTCACCATAAATATTGCGGGTTCTACAGATCAAACGATGCTGTTGCTGGCCACGCGACGGCCCGTGCGTCGCTCCTCTTCCTCGACCACCTTGAGCGTCTGCTTGGAGAAGATGGACGCCGCTACGAGACATGCGAACGCGCACGAGGACCAGAAGAGCACGATGCGGAAGCCGACGCGGTAGGTGCACGCCGTGTCGCAGACGCCGCTGTGCACGATGATGTTCATGACGAGCCCGGGGAAGTAGTTGGAGGACGCGTAGCCGAGCAGGTTGTAGCTCGTGTAGGCGACCGACGACGCGAGCGAGCGCAGACGGCGCGGCGCCGACGAGATGACGATGCCGGAGCATGCGGGCAGCAGCGCGCCGCCGAAGAAGAGCATGAGCCAGAGGAAGAGCGCGATCGCCGGCGTGCTGCGCAGGAAGGTCACGGGCAGCGACGAGAGGCAGCTCACGAGCCCCACGACCATGCAGATGCGCAGCGCCTTGGTCTGCTGGTGCGGGCCCGAGTAGCCGCCGGCCTGGTCGATGAGCCAGCCGCCGAAGAAGACGCCGAGGATCGGGCCTGTGCCGCTCACGACGAGGTAGGCCGAGTGGATCTCGTAGAGCGAGTCGCTGGTGTTGGTCGAGAGGTAGAGCGTGGTCCAGAACTGGATGCCGGCGACCACGAAGAAGAGCGCCGAGAGCCCGAGCACGAGGCAGACGTAGACGCGCTGGTGGAAGAGCTCGGTGAGGTTCTCCCACATGCGCGCCTCCTGGCGGAGCAGCTGGCGGCGGCGCGTGGCCGGCGAGACCTCGCCGCCGTTGACCGCCTGCAATCGCGTGGTCTCGTCCGGGCTCTTGGCGTCGTCGCCCGTCGACTCGCTGTCGTCCTCGGCGCTGTCGAGCACGAGCGAGGCCTGGCTCGTCTCGTGGATCACGATGTGCTCGCGCGGCACGAAGAAGATGAGCACCGAGAGCGGCAGCACGAGCAGAAACTGCATGAGGAAGGGCCAGCGCCAGCAGAAGATGCCGTGGCAGAGCTGCGACTCGGGTGTGCCGACGTCGCCGAGCAGGTTGGCGCGCAGCGTGTCCCGGACGGCCGTGACCGCAATCGCCGTGACGTTGTCGAGCCCCGTGAGCGGCATGTCGCTGGCCGTGGACGGCGCGTCGGCCGAGGGCGACGAGGACCAGACCGTGACCGAGCCGGCAAAGTAGCCGAGCGTGATGCCGAGTGGCGTGGAGGCCTGGAGGAAGCTCATCCACATGCCCTTCTTGGCGCGCGGCGCGTACTCGTGGACCCAGAGCGGCGAGTAGACGACGTGGAAGGCCTGCGTGAGCCCGACGACGCCGCGCAGCAGGATGAGCAGCGGCTTGGAGTACCAGCGCAGCGTGGGCGCGCAGGCCACGAGCAGCACGGCGACGTTGTTGACCACGAGCGAGACGCCGAGCACCGAGCGCGGGCAGAAGCGCTTGAAGAGCGTCGAGCACCAGGGCGACGCGACCGAGATCGAGATGTACACGATCGCGCCCAGCAGGCCCTGCTCCTCCGGGTTGAGCCGGAACGTGCGCGTGAACTGCTCGAGCAGCGAGGGCACGGCGCCGGCCTCGAGGTACATCCAGACCTGCGTGAGGATGAGGAACTTGAAGAGGTAGTCGGTCTGCCGCGGTGCGGCGGCCGGCGTCTTGCTAGTCGCGCCGTACGCGACGGCGTCCACCATGGTGCGTTGGCGTGGGCGCTGCTCGAGGCGTTGGCGTTGGCGTCGGAACTGACTGCTGCCGCCTAAAGTCCAAAAGGAAGGAACCCGCGTCGACTGGCCACTTGTGTTCTGCTGCTGGACTCTCTTCACGGGCGACTCACTTGGCGACGTGACGACCCGCGAGGGTTCACGGTTGCGTGGACCACGCCACTTCACCAACTGAGATGTGTCTCGTGTGGGCCACATGGATTACCAACATGGCTACAGAACTGACGAGTCCATCCCCCTTCCACTTCCTCGAACTTGACGTTGCGCATGGGACGCGACTGCCCGAAACCGGATGGTGGGGCCGCTGCTCTCTTGAGGAGTTTCGTGACACGAATCATGGACAGGAAGGTTCCGTGAACCGCCACGAAGAACATGAGGAGGATGCAGCCATGCTAGACGCAACGCCGCTTGGCCTGATCCATTCTGGATTCCCCCCAGCGCCCCCCACGTCCTTCCGCCCGCCCAGGCCCAAGGCGTACTCAACTGACCATTTTCGTTTCGTTGCCCATCATCAATTTTGATCCGCCATGGTGTCCGCCGCCAGGCTCTCGACGGTCTTCCTGGCCGTCGGATTGTTTGTAAGCTCGGGGGCTGCGCAGCCCTACAGGCTCCAGCAGCCGAGTATGATCGGCTCGGGATGTCCATTCGGCACGGCGTTCACCGAAGTCGCGGCGGACGGACAGAGCATTTCGATTCTGTTCTCTGACTATGCAGCGATGACCGACCGCACCACGAGCCGAGTGCGTCGGTCGTGCAATTTCGCCATCCCGGTCGAGGCTGTCCCCGGTACGTCCATCGGCTTCTACAAGATCGACTTTCGCGGGTACGCCTACGTGCCGCCTGCCACGGGCGCTTACGGGATGTTCACCAACGAGTATTTCTTTGCGGGCCAACTCGGACCGAGTGTGAACCGGCGGTTCGAAGTTGGCACGGACACACCGATCTACGAGACCACGACCATCAATGTCCAGTCGGTGATCTGGTCGCCGTGCGGAGGGTCCACCAACTTTCGAGTCAACAGCGCCGTGATTGCGTACAAGCCATCTCCGGACGCACCGGACGTGCAGATGGAGATCGACTCGTTGGATGGCACGGTCAGCGGTCAGGTGCAAGTTTACGTGCAGTATAGGAACTGCAGCGCCGGCGGTGACACCACAACGCCGATGCCAACTACGACCACACCAACTCCGGCGCCAACGACCACAACGCCGACACCAACAACTTTCAAGCCAACGACACCAGCACCGATATTTCCTACACCGACGCCAACAACCTCAACAGTGTCAACCACAGTACCAAATACATCTTCCACACCAGCCCCAACAACACATATTCCCACGACTCAACAACCCACGACACCTGCACCAGCACCGACAATGACGACTTCGGCGCCAACGACGCTCAAGCCAACGGCAGCAGAGCCAACCACCCGCGTGCCTGACGAGACTCGGAAGCCAACAACTCCTGACCCTATAACGCCAACACCAACTCCGAAGCCAATAACGCCCACGCCAACGACTCGCACGCCTGAGACCCCAATGCCAACAACTCCGGAGCTAACGTTGCCAGAGCCAACTACCCGTGCGCCGGAGACGCCTAGGCCGACGACGCCTGAGCCAACCACTCGCGACGCACGAGAGACCCCGGAGCCAACAGTTTCCCCCGCACCAACGACTCCTATACCAACAACACCCACGCCAACAACGCCAGAGCCAGCAACTCACGCGCCAGAAACGCCCACGCCAAGGACACCAGAGCCAACAACTCGCGAGCCACCGGCACCAACAACGCCTGCGCCAACAACTCGTGGATCTGAATCGCTGGCACCAACGCCGCCCACGCCGACGACGCCTGCACCTACAACACCCGCGTCAACCTCGGTGCCGCCCTCGTGAGCACGCCAACTAGAGCTTTTTTTTCATGAACGTTCTCTATATTTTGCACAAATCACGGCACTTGGGGGAGGTCACTTGTCACTTGGTTGGTGGTCACGGCGGCGAGGCGTTGGCGTTGGCGGCGTCGGGTCGGCGCACGGAGCCGCGTCGCTGGAGCCGCAGGCGCGCCTCGCGCTTGGCGGCGTCGCCTTCGTCGTCCGAGTCGCTGGCCTCGGCGAGCACGTCGTCGCCGTCCTGGAGCAGACCGCTGACGTAGAAGGCGTACATGCGGTCATCTTCGTGTTCGCCCTGGGGGCGTGGCGCTGGCGGCGAGGACGAGACACTGGACATGGCGGACGCGTGGAGAATGGGAATCTGAACCGGAGAGGATTCTCCCCTCCGAAGCTGCAAGCAGCGCCTGTCCAGAGATCCAGTCGAGTGCCCCTTGGCGCGTCGCTGCAACTCACATCACGGGCGCTGACGCATGGGGTGGGACGCTGGCCAGAACCAGATCGTTGGGAGCGTTAGGAACCAGTTAACAACGGCAACAATGCAGAGCTTTGTTGCCGCTGGGCGACAGGGCCACGCGCAGTAAGGGACGGGAGGATTCGGGCAGGCTACCTACCACGCGATCCCGTGTCGCGACATGACGTTGGCTGGTGGCGTCAGCGCGCTGATCGGCGCCGTCGCGATCTGGTCGCGCCGTCGCGAGCTGCAGCCGGATGATCCTCACAGAGGCAGCGTCCGGAGAGGTCCGGGGGTGTGGGGGAATCTGCGCTTCCGTTCGCTTCCCGCGTGCGTTCGATTAGACGCGTGGACGCGCCGCCGCTGGACAGCCCCTTGATGGACGTCGGCGCTGGTTCATCTGCCGGCGTTTGAATGGCGGCCGCGCGCCCGCGCCTTCTGCCGTCGGCCCTGATTTCTCTCTCGACCGGTGGCTGCGGTTTCCACGACGGCGCCGATTGCTCACGCGACGCCGCGACGTTGGATCCGGTGTCTTCGCAGTGTGTGGCGTCACGGGCCGTCCGCAGAAGCAGGCGGCGCTGGCGACGACCGCGCTTGACTCCGCGGGGATGGGCAGCGCGCCACGTCACAGATCGGCGCCGGCGCTCGGAATCGTGCGCGCGTCTGCTCGGCTGATTACACGGCAACACGCAGGTGCCCAGCGCTTCGAATGGAACGCAATCGTCAGTCTTATTTGGTCGCCTTTTCCTACACGTACAGCGCGTTGTACTCGTCCTCGATGACCACGCCGTCCACGGCCGTCGGCAGCGCGCGCTCGGAGCCGCCAGCCTTCGGGCCCTTGGCCAGCTTCTTCTCGATGTTCTGCAGCAGCTCGCGCGCGTCGCGGTTGAGATCCTGGTTGGCCGTGAGCACGAGCGCCGGCGCCTCGACGGCCTCGAAAGACCGGTTGTCCAGATTGAAGTTGAGCACGATGGGCTGTCGGTGGCGCTCGCCCTCAGGCACGACCTGCACCTGGTCGTAGAACTCTTGCTCCGTGTCGAGCACAGTCGTTCGCGCGGCGCCGCTCTCGTCGAGCGCCACGAGCCGCTGCATGTGGAGCTGCGCGTCGGAATCCATGAGCTCGCCGTCGAGCTCCTCGTAGCGCAGCTCGGTGTCGCAAAACGCGCAGCGCCGTGCGCCGTTGAGCTCAATGCGGCCGCACTGGAGGCAGTTGATGATGCGCGCGTGGAGCAGCTTCGAAGGCTTCTTGTTCTTGGCCTGCTTGATGCGCGAGTTGGGCGCCGAGGGCACGGGCACGAGCGGCGTCGCTGCAGCCTGCTCCGTGGGCTTGGGCTTGCCTTGCGGAGGCTTCTTGGCTTGCTGCGGCTTGCGAAAGAGTCGCGCGCTGATGGCCTGCGCGCGCGACGGCGCGACGCCCAGCAACTCGGTTAAGTACGGCTCGACCTCAGCGGGCGTCTTGAACTCACTCAGCACGTAGTTGAGAATGTCGTCGACCTCCGGGAAGCCCAGCAGCGCCACGAGCTCCTGCTTGAGCCACGCGCGCGTGGCGTCGTCGGCGTTCATTTCGTCGCGGCGGTCAGATCTGGTGAAGGGGTCACGGCGAACGATTGGTGAGTGAAGGTCTTTTCGCGTGGTCCACGCCACGGACCAAACATGGCTACATTTGGGAAATTCGGTGTCGGTGTTATTTTCACGTTATGTGCTCGCTACTTCTTGCCGCCCTTCTTGTTGTCCTGGGCAGCAGGAGCCTCCTCCGCCGGAGCAGCCTGTTTCTGCGGCTGCTGCTGCTGCTTCTGCGGGGCCGGCTTCTGCTCCTGCTGAGCGGGGGCCTGCTGCTGCTTGTTTCCCTGCTTCTTGCCCATGGCTGCTTGGTGGAGTGGTAGCTTGGACTTGTGACTCAGGTGGAGGATGTGGAACTGAATCTCCTCGGCGCTGCTGGGCGAGAAACGACTCCGCCCTGACTGTACGATCCCATAGCCGACTCTGCTGGGAGTTAGGTATCCATGGCTTCAAATAGCACTCTTGAGCTGAGCAAAACCGCTGCGGACCGAAGTGATGCTGACCCGGAATTAAAAACCCGTCAGGACACAGCGGGCTAAGAAGCCTGGGTGGGTTTCGACTTCAAGACCCATGGGATCCGATGTATGGCACCGGCCTTGTCGTGAATGTCGATGGACTCCAAGTGCAGCCTCCAGACGTTCCACCCGTTCGAGCACGCCGAATGGCGCGGACTCCCCCCCTCTTCTTCATGATGACTTTCTACAGTGACAAGCCTCCACTCTGAGCTAGGTCGCACTCCGGCGCTGCATATTTCTTTCCCAGCTATAGTCGTCCACTAGTTGTAACACCATAGACTCCAACAGAAAGAAGGGTAACATATTATTCGGGTCTGATAGGGGTCGGGGTCGGGAAACGGGTCGGACCATGTCTCACATGGGTCTGATATAGGATCTGATTATGGATACAGTATAAAGATACCGCTCAAAGATACCGATGACGCTAATAAAGTTATCCTGGTCGATAAGAATACCCTCTTGTAGTTGAGTGAGCTACCATAGCACGGTTCCACTATGTTCGGATCCAGACCAGCCCCGCGATTCACAGCGCGGGCTCGGGAGCTCAGCAACATGATTGCTATTTGTAGATAGAGTTGAAACCCTAGTGGTCCATAGCCATTCTTAGCTCTGGATTCTATGCCCCGAGGGGTTGAGCTAGGAAAGAGCCTGACCATTCTACGAAGTTCATCCTTCTTCACACAAGCACACAACATGGCAATGGATCGGCCGATCCAGGACACTGAG
>JAADVR010000666.1:0-19411 GCA_023335855.1 Pythium scleroteichum
ACCCCAAATTCATGCTCGTGGTTGGTTTAGGACTGAACGAAATGCGCTGGTTTTTGGTGGTCCAAAATCTATTGGACAACATGCATTTCAATGTCGATGTCTTTTTTTTGTATGACGCAAAATGGATTTGCGTCCGTAATTTGCGTCAAATTTGGAAGGCTCTCAATGATTCAACCCGGCTTGGGAATTTCCAGTAAAACCCACAATAACAGACACGTCCGAGAACAGCATCCACGCCGAAACCACAGGACCCCAGGTCCCGCCCGTTGGGAAACTGAAACTCGACGTGATCGGCTTCGCAATATATCTCATCGGTACGTTTCCTCACACCCACGACCACTTGACCCTAGCCCAGGCTAGCCAGCTTCAAGTCCACGGG
Source organism: Pythium scleroteichum (assembly GCA_023335855.1). NCBI lineage: Eukaryota > Oomycota > Peronosporomycetes > Pythiales > Pythiaceae > Pythium > Pythium scleroteichum. The sequence goes on from JAADVR010000666.1 coordinate 380, forward strand.
GATGCGCCAGCCTCTATATGAGCTGGACGCGGGTCCGCGCAGAATCCGACTGCTCCAGCCGTCATTCCCTCAGTCAGAATCGTTCCCGTTGAAACGAATGTACCAGCGCGAGTCATGGTCCAACCACGAGGAAGCCCCACGCGATCTATATCGTCCTCTGTCGCGGAACTTTTATCGGCGGAGCAGACACAACTCCAGTGTGTCGAAAGCGTGCTGAAGTTGCTTCATATCACCGAGTTTTACGTGCTCATTGACTTTGCTGAGGTCGCGGTCGCCGGTATCTTCGGTAGGTTCTGCGTCAAATAGTCACTGGTCTAGTAATCTCGCTGACGTGCATGCGCTTGCTCAGCGCTCTGCGTGTTGGCATTGAGCTGCATGCCCAACCGCGTCTACTACTTCCAACTGAAAGGCCAATCGGACGCACAACTGCAGACCATGGTCCAGCAGCTCACGCTGTACGCCGCACTGGAGATTCTCTCCTTTGTCGGGCTTTGTGGCGTGATCAATCACCAACTGCACCACTTCTCGACCATTCAGCAACTGGCATTTGTGCTGCGAAAGCACTGGACGATCGTCATGCCGACAATGACGTTCTGGGTCTTCATGAACGTCCTTCTGACACTCGAGCACCTCGGTGAGTCGTCCTTTCTCTGTCCTTCGACCCATTTCCGGTACTAAACACTCATCCCCGAGGCCGCAGGCATGGACTTCACGTTCCAATTCAAGTGGATGCACTCGGCGCCCTCGCCGCTGTAGCAATCATGCTCCTTACTCAATTAGGGTTAGGTTTTCATGTTCAAAGTCGAGTAACATACTTAATTTTAGCCAATCCAGTACTCTCTATTTTGGCGGGATGACCTAGCTTGCTTCGAGGGCGACGTTGTTGCCGTTCAAACCAAGGAAACCAGAGTGATGGTCCCACTTGCGTCTCCCTATCAATAGTACATGGCTCCCACCGTCAGCAACAGTATGCGACGGCCGTCGCCATGGCGCCGCGCGTCTCGTTCCTCGCGCTCCCCGTCTCTGCGCGCCGCTTCCGCGTCGTCTGGTGCCTCGCGCTGCTCGCGCACGCCGCCTGCGCCGCCTTCTTCGTCGTGCTCGACCGCCCGCAGCTCGTCTACTACGCCGACCTCATCTCGCCGCGACGTGAGCGACGCTTCCTGCTCGTCGCCGTCGTCATGGCGCTGATGGGCCTCGCGCACGTGGACCGCGTGCGGCGCATCGTCCAGGCATCGATCGTCGCGAGACGCCTCATCTTCTATCGAGTGGAGGTCGTGAGATGCGAAGATGGTCACGCGACTGCATCGCCATCGACTGTGCTTGTGGGTCGCGATCCGCTGGCTGCAGGACCTTGTATCACCTATGGATACGCGGCGAGTCTGCGGCAGCGACTGTGGCGAAGTTTCCACGCGGGGCAGGACTTGCTCTTCCATCCGTATACCGGCTTGTTCGGACTCGAAAGCAGATACTTTGAGCGGCTCTTCTTGCTGCGCGAGTGTATCGAAGTTGTCTCCAGACGTATCAAGTGTATCGATCTAGCGCGCTGATCGCCACGCCGTGGATCAATCACGCGTAGGTGGCAATGATCGTGGTCAACTGCTGGTCGACGCCTTGTCTCCAGCACTTTCTTCGCAGGCGTCCAGCACTCGAGCGCGTGTTGTGCCTGTGCGTCGACTTCTGCCTCGGCTGTGGGACCGCGATACTATTACCGCTCGTCGTTGTGGGTCGGTACGTGTTGGTTTTCGACAGGAAGTCGCTCGGGTTCGATCAGCGCGATTTGTACGACGATGTCTGGTTCGTTAATTTCGTGATGGAGTGTCGACAGATGCTGGGAGGTGGCACGGTGGATTTTGCGTCAAGAACTGTAGCATTTTCGGTTGTTTGCTCAGTATCCAGACGCTTGTTCGACCGCAGGCCAGCTCCGAGCGAAAAGTGAGTCGAAATCGTCTGTCTCGACGGAACTTCGTGTCTCCAGGAGACCTGATGACGGCTGTTCCAACAAAAGAACTTCCGGAGAAACCCTTACACCCGCGTTGCCGATGCGACTATCTGATGCATTGGACACCCATGAAAGCGTCAGCAACCAACTCGATATCAAGTGGTACAGATCGGCGCTGGTTGCGTTCACACTCTGGGGCGCCGTCGTTTTCACCTTCCACATTCGCGCATCTGAGGGCGGCGAAGTGGTGCCATCAGTGGCGTGCCACCAGTACTCACGGCCATGGTTTACAAAAGGATTTGCGTGCTCTGTAGTCGAGTTCAATTGCTGGCGGTTGGGTAATGATACTGAGTCTGTTCCCGAGTACGCTTTCGACGGCCTCGAAGAATCCAGTGTGCGGTGCTTCAATTACCGCTTGGGCATCTGAGTCTACCTTCTTCAATCGAATTCATCAAGACCTGCGATACGTCTACCTCATTAGTGTGAATCTCCAGTTTCTTCCGAGCGCGCTCACTCACGAAGAGCTCCCATCTAGCCTGACTGATATTGAGATCTCACATTCCAAACTATCCGGGTTGCCCGATGATATTGACTTGATTTGGAAGACGCTGTCCATTCTATACGTGGAAAACTCGCTCGTGGAAACAGTTCCAGCCGGCGTATTCAAACTGGGCGCGGTCGATCTATCTCTCACCGGTAACCAGATCAAAGAACTACCAGACAAGTCATTTGAAGTGGATGCCCAGTATTTGATGTTGTCAGTCGCGAGAAACCCTCTCCAGTCGATGCCTTCGTTTGGGGCCTCTGACATTCGTGTATTGAACCTCGAGTGGACCAACTTAACGGCTATACCGGCATGGATGTCGTCCTATGTACATTCAACAACCCCACGAGTTCGGTTGCAAAACACTCCATTTTGCAGACAAGCAAAGAGCCACAACGTCCAGGTATCCAAGTCTCCAGCTTGCTCGCTCCCCCTCGAACGCGGATATACGTCGGGTCAGTATTCGTGGGAACTCATGCAAACTCGACGCTTGGTTTGACAAAACATCGAGTTCGTTGTCATTTGATCGAGGTGAGGGAGTGCGCGAAACAAATGAGTGTGAGGACGCAACCAGACGCAAGCGATTCGATTCCGCGGTCAGCAGGAAGGAATTGGTCCACGTATATTGTGGAGATGATACGTGGTGTGCTTAAGGTATGGTCCAGTTTTTTCGGCCGGAGCGGTTTTTTCAGTGTGAAGAGCGAATTTTTTGACTTGCGGCTCATTTTGAGAGAGTTTTTCGAGGTCCTCTCGCAGACTCTACAACTCCAAACAGCAACTCGACTCATCATCACTCCGTGGATCACCAATCTCTACGCTGTGATAGTCGTCGTAAATTGTTGGTCGACGCCGATAGTGCAGTTTTTGTGCCGGAGGAAGTTGGATAGAACTCGCCATCCGCGTGTAACCGTTGGAGCAAGTTCGGAGATTCGGCAAACTAAGGGCCGTGTATCTGTGGAGGAGGTGGTCGCACTCGAGAGGCTGTCGTGCCTGACAATCGACTTGGTTCTCGATGTGGCCATGTGTATCTTCGTTCCAGTGATCATTCTCGCCCCTTACGCGCACCAGTTCGATCCAATAGCGCTCGAATTTTCAACGGAAACTCTTTACGACGACGTGCGCTTTGTGAAGTTCGTGTATGAACACCAACAGGTTCTGGCTGTGAACTCGCTCGAAACGATGTTCACCCTTTTTCCACATTGGAGCATCTTGATGTGCTGCGGAAGTTTGCGATCTCTCATCGGGCGACGAGATTCACGACCCCCTCGAGGTCCAGAATCAAGCCATTTGTTTCAACAAAGTGAATGTAAAGCGGTGACACCTTCAATACGCAAAGAATTTCAAGAAAGTAGATGCACTTTGCCTCTTCATGGTCAGAAGACAAACTCGGCGGACCGCAACGCGCTGATTAGATCGGGGCGGCAAGTGGTTCTCCAATATGCTCGGCATGTTGCAGCCTCAAAAGTGACCCATGTTGCATTCATCACGTGGGGACTGATCGTTCTCAGCCTTCATATATCTTCGCTGCGAATCGCATTGGTGAACTCACGCATTGCTCCTCAAGGATGCAAGCAGATACTGCGGCCATGGATGACAACGAACGTTGCATGCTCAGTGTTTGATTTTAATTGTCACGTCAATCGAATGACAACGCCGTCGGAAGACCATCTGAGTGCACTTGACGAAGAATCTTTGGCTGTGCTGATCTTCTCGCATTGTCCAGCCGTTGTTGTTCCTCGATATATTAACAAGTACCCGAATCTCCTCGGATTCGAGATTTTCAACTCAACTATTATGGAGTGGGATATTGATGCCGCACTGTCAGTGAAGACTTAAAAGCGTATTTCGTATATCCAGTTGCTGTGGACGAACATGACGAAACTCCCACTAGGACTCGTGACTGAGCTGCCGGAAAAGCTCCTTGGCATCGAAATCAGCAGAAGTAACCTATCAGCTTTGCCAGAACACTTGGACAAGCATTGGCACGGGCTCTCGATACTGTATCTCGAGAAGTGTGACTTTTTGGAGCTTCCAACAACTCTAACACGACTGGAAGTGAGATTCCTCTCTTTGATTGGCAACCGTATTTCTCATCTACCGTCGAGTGAAGAGTGGTTATCTACATCGCTCGTCGTGCTATCGCTCAACCAGAACCCATTGGATATTGGATGAGCTCCCATCATCTCCGTTCCCGGGAGTAGATTCCATGGAGTTTCTCTCCGTGGAAGACACGGCAATTCGTGCGTTGCCTGCCTGGATCTACGGTTCTAACGTCAAGGTGTATTTGACTGGATCGCCATTCTGTGAGAGTTTGCCGAAAATGGCACTTAACGAGTCTTTCGGTCAAGGCGCTCTTCTCACGTGCGTCGATCGAGGCAGTAACAGTGACGGATTTGTTCCGATCGATTTTATCGCTGAACGTCGACCATTGTACCCAGCGCGACGATCCTGAAGTGGGAGGCTGAATTGATCTTTATATCGCTCTTCGAATTAAGGAGCAGCAGGACTAGTAACTCGACAGCTTCGATATAAAAATACCCCCTTGGTGGTTGTCGTGGGATTCGGCGTCTCTGATCGGGGGAATCCCCTGCTCACATCGTGCCATAAGTGAAATGCAACTGAGGGTTCATCCCGACGTCTTGGAGAAAGCACCCACCCTCCAGCGAGGTCCAAGCATCGCGCTTCTGCGGAGAGAGTCTGTAAAAGCAGGAATCAAGCGGTTGGGCTCGGCGTTGGAAGTCGGCCACGTCCATCGTGATGATGCGATCGCTGTGAATGTCTCCAAGCGCGGCTATGTGTTATTCTGGATACTGATGCTTCTCGGAAGGTGCTGGTGCGTCGTTTTTCTCGCGACGACCACCCGAGTATACTGGTTTGTCGCGCACCCATACATGAATTACTATGCCAGTTTACTCAGTCCCAGCAGTGTCGATCGATTCAAGCCGTACGGGGTATGCTTCGGACTTGTTGGCGCTGCACACGCATTCGAAGTGCTCCAAATGGTCTTCCATTCATGCAGATTGCGTCGGTTAGTTTTAGATGCCCCTCCAACGCTCACCTCGAAGAGACCCGCGGTCCCCATAGCATATCCTCGATGCGTTACGCGCATTTGGCCGAAACTTTCTGTGATGGGCAGGCGCTTTCTAACGATGTTCCACCGCCGCGGATTCTTCGGCGTCGAAAGCGACTTCTTTCATGTACGGTTCATGGTGCGTGAGCTTGTGGAGATTGTCTCTCAAACAATTCAAGTATACAAATCGAGCGTTTTGATCGCGAAATTGTGGATCAACAACCTCTACGTCGTGCTGATGCTCATCAACTGCTGTTCGACGCCAGCGCTTCACACTCTTCTCCGCGATGCACCTGCACTCGAACGACTGTTGTGCCTATGCTGCGACTACGTATTGGACGCAGCGGTGTCGATGATAGTGCCGATTATTATTATGGTGCCATACTACCAGAAATTCGACTTCGCGAGTTACAACTTCGAAATCGCGTACCTTTATGACGACATCTGGTTTGCCAACATGGTCATGGAAAATCAGCAAATTTTTGCTCTCACCCACTGGGATTTCGTGTGGAAGATTGTCCCCCACTTGAGCATGTACAGCTGCCTCGCCAGTCTGAACGCGCTTGTCAGACCGGGTCCTCTTCTAGCTTCAAATCATTGGTCGAACAAGGTATCTCAGTGTAGCAATGCGTCAGGCAAATCATCATCACGCATTGTCGTCGAAGATATCGCAAATAGTGCCGGTAGTGGGCCAATGCTGCACGACATGGTGCCAGCATCTCCACGTGCGGTTGGTGAAGAACAGAAACAGCCTGACCAGACCCGTAACTGGTCACACAAGCACCGACATCGTACAATGCGAACTAGGGGCATTTCTATTCTCCGAGTCGCCAATGGTGTCATGTTTTTATGGGGTCTCGGCATCGTCACGTTGCATCTTATGGCGATTCGAACATCTTTGAGCGTTGAGGTGCCCGGCTGCAAGCAGGTTACTCGACCTTGGTTTGCCACCAAGTTTTCCTGTTCTGTGCTCCAGTATAACTGCCATCAGTACAATTCGACGACAGTGCGAGTGGAAGACATCGAGATATTGCAAGATGATAGTGTCGCTGCGCTTGTCTTCAGTCATTGCACCGAGTTAGTTGTGCCTGCCCACATTCGCAAGTTCCGAAACCTGCTAGGTGTCGACATTTTCAACTCGACGCTCTTCGAATGGTCTCGAGAGGCTGCGATTACGAATGATACACACACCAGACTCACTTACATTATCTTCGTGCGAGTGAATATGACGGGGCTTCCTGACGGTATTCTCGAGCGGTTGCCCCCATCGATGACGGATTTTGAGATATCCATCTCCAATTTGACACACATTCCAGATGATCTTCACGAGCGATGGCATCCGATGTCCCTGTTTTATATTGAGCACTCCAAGATCACAATTTTTCCACCAACGCTGATGTTCCTGAATGTCGACGATTTGTCTCTCATTGGCAGCAACATATCATCAATTCCAGAGTTTTCTAGAGGCCATCACGGTTTCTTCACGTTCGCGATGACACATACGCCCCTGGTTGTGCTGCCCGACTCTTTCGGTGACACGTCCAACATTGGGTTCTTGAATCTTGGTTACACGGGGTTGGAGTCGTTTCCGCCTTGGATGAATCGAGTCGCTCGAACGGCGACAAAGGTGTACGTGCATCACACGCCGTTTTGTGCCAACAAAACCAGAGAGGAAATCGAGCAAGACTTTGGCGTCGATGCCGTATTAACCTGTACGGACATTGGAGACCGGCAGAATGGCAAGTACCCACTCCAATTAATGGAGACTCGTCGTCCATACGATCCCCCTCGGACCGTCTAGACTGCCTTCGCTGTCAAGTTCAAATACACCTCGCGAGCACCGTTTGAAGTTGAAATCAGTCCACACTCTGCTAGCGTATTGGAATGGCTGATAGACACACGAGTTTGGTCGGCACCAGTGAATGCTCACTATTTGCGTACGGGATGATGAGTTTCCTATGTTGCCAAATTTGGCCTTTACACCAAGAGTTTGACCAGAGGTAATTGCAGGCTCTACGTCGATCCCCGCCACCGCCTGGACCTCCTTTCACCAGTTTCCCATCGTCGATGGAGGCAACTGACAGAAAGTCCACGCATCACACGTTAAGCAACGGACATGATGGCGAGTTTGATGATTTAAGCACGCACCTCTACGATGAAGACTCAATGACAGGAAGTCGGGGGACTCGGCCGCGCATCAAACGCCGCCGTCCAGTGTACACTACTCAGCACGTCTTCCTGGCAGTCGATTTCACTCCGCGCGTGTTCCGCGCCGTTTGGCTCGTCATGCTGGTACTTCGATTGTGGTGCATTATCTTTCTTGTCTGGACAGCAAGGCTCTACTGGTTTGTGGCGCACCCGTACATGAGCTACTACGCAACGCTAATCGGACCCAGCGCTGTCGCGAATTTCAAGCCTATGGGTGTTGTCTTTGGCGCCATCGCCGCTTTGCACGCTCGGCAAGTCTACAAGATGCTCTACCATTCGTTTCACTATCGCATGTTAGTGCTCGGACCTCCCCATCGTAGTCTCGGGCCGAATGGCGAGGCACATTGCTTACGAGATTGGAATACCCGCTTTCGGTCGCCACGCATCTTCATGAGGTCGATCAGACGCGATTTCTATTGGGTCTTCTTTGACCGGCAAGGCCCATTCGGTGTCGAGAGCTCACTATTCCATCTGCGCGTCCACATGAATGAGCTCATCGAGATTGCTTCGCAAACCACACAAGTCTATAATGCAAGCGTGCGCGTCTCCAAGGTTTGGATGAACAACATATACGTGGCTTTGACAGTTCTGAAATCTTGGTCGACCCCAGTTCTTCAGCGCTTCTACCGCAAGCATCTGGAGTCACGGGAGATGGTAGCATGGGGGCGATTCGTGTGCCTGGCAGTTGACTTTTTACTCGATTCGACGACTGGAATGGTGATTCCACTGCTCATTTTCATTCCGTACTACCAGAAGTTCGACTTCGCTTCCTACAACCTCGAGCTCGTCAACCTATACGACGACATTTGGTTTGCAAATATGGTGATGGAGAACCAACAAATCCTTGCGCAGAACAAGTGGGATTTCCTGTGGAAGATAGTGCCACACCTCAGCATCTACGGTAGTCTTAATAGCCTTCGGGCACTTATTCGACCACCGCGAACAATATCGTCCCGTGTATACTGTGCGGTGGCGCAGGCTCCGCCTCAACAGCTTCCAGATTTACTCCCAAAACTCGATGAGCCAGTCAAGATTTTGCACGACGACCCGCCAGAACAAGGCGAAGGTTTAGAGGATGACAATCCGTTTCAGCCTCCACCAAAACCACCGAAACTGGTTCCAAAATTCCCGGTCATCCACGAAGGTAGACTTCTCAGTGCTCCATTGAGAGGAGCGATCTCGCACGACCTATCGTTTTTAGATGACATCAGCGGGCCACCGTCACATCTACCAGCCCGTTACAGTCGCATCATCCAAACCGTGACCACATTGATTTTGTTTGTCGCTGGTTTTGCGATTCTTGTGCTTCATCTGCGTGCAGCGTGGAAAGCGTACAACACTGACGTGATCTCATGCACAACAATGACACGACCTTGGTTTGCCTCGAAGGTTTCTTGCTCTACCGTACGCCACAATTGCCACATGCACGATAGCCCAGGTGTCACGGATGAAGATCTCGCTATGATTGAACCGAGCAGTGTCGCCGCGCTTGTCTTCAGCCATTGCCCGATCATGTACGTCCCCACCATTATCACTCAGTATCATAAATTGCTTGGCATCGACTTTTACAACTGCACCTTCTACGAATGGACGGCGGAAGCCGCGATCACTGCTCAAGCTCACCCGAGATTGACGTACATCATCTTCGTCCGCGTCAACATGACGTGATTACCAGATGGAGTACTGCAGTCCCTACCCGATACCATGACGGATTTCGAGATCTCAGTGTCCAACTTGACGGAGTTACCAGCAGACCTCCATGAGCGTTGGAAACCCATGTCGATTCTCTACATTGAGCATGCACTACTGACAGAGTCTCCACCGACGTTGATCCACCTTCCAGTTAGCGACCTCTCGTTGATTGGCAACCAAATCGAACATCTCCCCGAGTTTCCCGCGTAGAAAGCATTTTTCTCCTTTGCAATGACCCACACGCTGCTCACCGAACTCCCACAGTCAATCGGCGATATCTCGAACCTTGCTTTTCTCGATCTTGCCTTCACACATCTATCAAGTTTCCCGAGCTGGATGGAAGATGTCGCCAAGACTGCGACCAAAGTTAATATCCACCACACCCCGTTCTGTGAGAGCAAGAGCTCTCAAGAGATAGACGAGCACTATGGGGACGATGCAGTGATGTGCTGCCTCGGCGATAAGGACGCGCGGCAGAACGGAAAGTACCCATTACAGATCCTGGCCCCTAACCGATTGTACAATGACCCGAAGATGGGGACCGAAGACAACGACTCCGATCTCCAAAGCTGATTTGTATGGTTGATAACGACTCGTGATAGCTTGAAAGGCACGAGCAACAAAGCTGTGTCAGTGGCAAGCACACATGACGGCAATCACAAGACTGAAGCGAGTCGTGTCCATGGTGCTAAAAACCCACTCAAACGCGCACCAGGACCAGACGCCGGCTACTTTCAGACGAGGTCTATTACCATATCCCCTTGATGTTTGAAATAGAATCCGCAGCTGCGACACCCGAAGAATGATCCAGTAGGTCTCCAACCCCTCGAAACAGGAACAAGTATACGAGGTGTTAAACGGGACGATACTCGCTCGATATTTCGAGGAAAAGATCAGAACGCGAGGGAACGAGTTGTTAAAGATGATAACGGCATATGCAAACTTCGCGGCCAATGGTATGTCCCAGGAGGGATCACTCACACTCAACGGCAACACAGTAACAGCTGCGTGGACGAAAGCAGCACAGCCGCGTTGGTTCGAGGAAGCTGGCGACAAACTACGTGGTCGTCTTGCCTCACGTCAAGCACCAAACCGCATTGCTATCTCCGCTCTCCACCATGCGGAAGTCTGCGCTGATCTTCCTTTTGGCCGTCGTCTGCAGTACCAGCAATGTTGGCGTCGATTCAATCCATCAGAGCAAGCCCGCGCCTGCGATCAAAAGCGGCCCGAGGAAGCTCAAGACCCTGACGTTCGAGTACCTTAAGCCCAAGCGTCTTCGCGAATTGCTCGCCGAGCAGCGCGCTCGCGAGGCCGGCACGCGGCGTCAACAGGAGCAAATCGCCAACATCCACTCGCTCGGAGCGCAGGAGCGACGCGATCTCGGTGATCGCTCGGCCGGCTCCGCGAGGTCGCGGACGATCCAAAACTACTGATTTAGTGACATCTCGTCTACACACCTCTCGTTGCCAAAGCACATATGTTCGTAACATCTCCACTTGATTTCTGTCGAAAATTTTTTCAACATATGAACTCAAACAATATCAGGTTTGTATCGAAGCCGATTCGTGTTTTTGTCGCGCTCATACGTTCGTAACTCCTCCCGAGTGGCGAGTTCAACGTGATGCAGCTCCATATCTCGAGACCGCTCGCCATGTACAACAACTGCCAGTACCCGCCGCCGCAAGGGTACCCACCGCAGCAGCAAGGCTACGCGCATCAGCCGCCCGCTCAGGGGTACCCGCCTCCGCAGCAGCAGCCGTACCCTCCTCCGCGGCAACCTGCATACGCTGCGCCATACCCTCCGCCGCAGGGTTACGTGCCGCAACCTGGTGCATACCCTCCTCCGCAGCCGTACGCGTACCCTCCGCCGCCACCGCCGGCGTACTACGCGAGCCAGGGCCGTGCGATCTTCGCGCAGGCGACGGGCGGCGCGTACGTGGCGCCGCCGCCGGCGTACGCTGTGCAGCCAACGTACGTGGCGTACCCAGGCGTGGTCTACGGCCCGCGCATGAAGTATAAGCACCACAAGCACAAAGGCTTCAAGTGGAAGCACAAGCACCGCGGCTGGAAGTGGAAGTAATAGAGAAAAGAACAAAGGAAAGAGAGAAGAAACACGAAAGGCGCGAGGAAAACAAAGCACCAGCGCCGCGAGGATGCGGCGCTCGCTCTGTCGTTTTCTCTTTTTTTTGGTACTTACTGCTGGACTTTGTGCAGCATGCACAGCGGAAGCATGTTAAACGCGCGTCATGTGGACGTGTTTCCACCAGGAGCGAAGCCCTGTCTGATCGTCGAGTCGGTCCGGAGTCGTCAGAAGTCACCTTCCCCGCAATGACTGACCGCGTCCGTTCTCCTGCTTCCGGTCCTTGGACTTCCATGGAGAAACCGAGACGACGTCACTCCCAACAGTCCGTACGCGGCAGGTTTATCGAGAGCAAGTGATGGACGAGATGGCCCTCACAATGCAAAGCAACAATATGTGCCAGTCAGCCCACTCCTGCCTTCAGACGTGCGTCAACTTGCCTGTGCGAGCACAGCGACCCAACGACCTCCTACGAGGCCAAGCCACTTGTACGCCGCATGACGACACCGAGTCCTTAGAAGCCTACAGAGGCCACTCCGTCTCCAGGTATCTCTCCGCCAGTTGCGAGCAGCTTCACCGCCATGGCCAGCATCGCTGACTGGTTGTTGCATTTCCCAGCCACACGAGCGTTGTCGTTTGCTGCAGCGGCGTTTGGAGGCGAGCGGGTGAGCGACCACTGCTCGATGAGAATTGTTATTCACAGTCGAACCTAAAATAGATGTACCAAACGCGAGGGATAACTAGGATCTCTAGCCCTCGAAATTGCAAGCTGGCCGGAAGATTCCAGCGGTGGAGATGCAACAAGAGCATGAATCTTGTAATCACTACGATAATTTGTTTCGTTCGTGATTTCTGAAGATACAATTCACCAAAACCAGTGGCTTTCGCTTCAACTTCAAGCTGGCAGGTTCCTGAGCGAGCTGTTTTGCTGCCTCGTGTATAGACGGTCGGCAAACGAAGACGGCGACTGTAACGCTCGCTCGCTCGACCCCCGCACTGGTTGCCTCATGCGAGTCGATCTAGCCATGCCAACTGGAACTACCTTGGCGTTCGGCGCCTGAGCCCTGTACTCTGTGGCCGGTAAGTTCACGCTCTCGCTTGAGAGCGACGTCTCTAATGAACAGCGTGGTAGCTTGGCTGCCAACGGCAGCGTGCGTTCGATGCGATCCAGTTGCTGCTGGAGAGGCTCCATCTTCGCAACCAGTTCGGAAACCCCAGTGCCGCATGGCTCTGGCTTGGTGCCCGTTCGCACGATGCGCTCCATCACTTGCTGCAAGTGGTCAAGCGCACCAAACACGATCGACGGGTCCGAGACTGACGGGTTCAGCGCCTCAACGGCCAGCTCCACAGCTTTCTCTGGCGTGGCGTCAGGCGCAACACTGTAGGCTGTCGCGAGCATCTTGCACTCGCCCGCGGCCGTTGTGGCGTTGTGGCGTGGGAGTGGAGAACGATGTTGGTGAGCACGAGCTTGCGATCGACCGGATACCTCGCCAAGATTTCTTGGAATGGTTCTCGCTCCAGCACGCACATCTCCACGTACGTAAACGCTCGCACGTCTGAGGTCCGTTGGTAGTTGGCGATCAGGGCCTTCTCGCCGAAGCATTGGCCCCGAGCGAGCGATCGGACGGCTCGCGAGGGGTAGTCCGTCGAGCCAACCGACTCGTCTACGCGGATGCTGTCGCGAAGCATGTACCTCCGTTCTGGCAAACGCCGTGGACGTCTGATGAACGACGAGCGGCGCTGGAGCCGTTCTTCTTCGAGAGGAGAAGTCGCGGACTCGTGGCATCCACAGAAACCTGTTTGCACACGCCGCGATTGATCACATAGCACTCGGTGCCGACCTCTCCTTGGCGGATCACGTAGTCGTCCGGCAAGTACACGCGGACGTGGAAGTGGAGCGCGAGCTGCTTCTGGAAATCGGGAGAACACTCGCGCCAATACGGGACGTGCATGACCACGTCCATTTACTTGAACAAGACCACTTCGAGCTCCAGCGTGTGGCTCAGCTCCTTGGCAAACTTGACGACTTCGCCGTCCAGCGACTCGTACTCGGTATGCAGGTAGTCGTAGTACTGGTGGATGCGCTCGCGGATGGGCGTGGGCAACTGCAGCTTGTCCATCACGGCGACGACGCTCTCCATTTTGCGTTGGTACACGGTGCGGTTCGCGCTGAAGTTGGCGACGAGCACGGCGACGTGGCCAAAGACGACGGCGAGCGCGATGGATCCGATCAGCACGGCGAAGCAGCAGAAGGCGTCCTGTGCGAACGTCGCCGTGTCGATGCCTTGGCCCTGGAGAAGCTGCAGAACCTCGTAGACGCTATGCAGATGGAGTCGCAGGACCGCATAGCCGCTATTAGCGGCTGGATGGCTGGCGTCGTGCATTGTATCAACATTGAGACGAGACCAGACGCAGGCCATGCAGTGAGCAAAGAACAAAACCAACAGAATGAGCCTTCCTATCCGTACGAGGTGGCTGAATCTCGAGTAAAATAACCAGTTGAGCCAACTGTGGTCAACAACGGCGACGAGGCTGACCCAAAGATGTTCAAACCGACGGTAGTGGCGATACACCACGAGCCCTCGCAGGATCAACTGGGCAACAGACAGCGTCAAGTGCCACGTCGTGGTCTCTGTCAGCGCCAATCCGAGTGGTACCGCCGCCAGCAAGTCGTGGAAAGCCCGTGGCGCCAGTAAAGACGCCGAATGGCAAGCCGTGAACTGACGAGTTGTCCGCGAGACGTGTACGACGACGTATTCGAAAAGATGGCGACGTTCGCGAGGAAGACGCAGTCGACACCGAGCTTGAACCATCTCGACTGAGACACGGAGCCGTCTCGGCTGGAGTACACAAGAGCAAACGGGAGACACGCCGCTTGGGTGGAGAATGCGACCGCCAGCCACAGAAGGCGCAGTTGTGTGGCAGGCCCCGTCGGCGCAAACGGCGTGGGCACCCGATATCGGAACCCTGAGGACGGGTCTTGAGGTGGCACTTCGTCCAGTTCGTGGGCAGTAGCATGGCTCATCCCGTCTCGGCTTGTTGTTTTAAGAGTTGTGGTACTGCCGTGCGTGGGCGGCGCACGCGGCAGCACGACTCGGCGAAGCTGAAAGCGGTCCATCATGCGCGCATACTTCTCGCGCTTGAGCGCTTCCACGGTCGCTGGCGCGTTCTTGGGTCTGTTGCCGCCGTGGAGCGACGCAGACTGGCGACGCGATCGTGTGCTGTGGGCCGACGAGATGTTCGAAGACGGTCGCCTGCGGATCGCGATTTCGCTGCGTGTTCGCTGCAATGGAGCCAGGACGCGGCTCCGCGCCGTCGGCAGCTCGGCTTTTGCTGGCGTCATCAAACTGCGGGTTCTCGTGCGCGTGCGGTGGAGCCAAGTCTTTTGAGACTCTAATGGCCAGCCGAGTTCGCGAGCACGGAAGGCAAGTGAAGCCCCCTGAAACCGCGCGAGATCGCCCAAGACTCGCACACTTGCGCACGAGATTGAGAGAGAGAGAGAGAGCGTCCAAAATTATCCTTCGCGGTTGGTCTGTTCGAAGATTTTTTTTGTGGTGTCGAGTTGCCGCTGAGTCAGACACCTCGGGGTCTCGTTGTCGTGGCAGCACCAACCACCGTATGTATACAACCACATCGCCAGGCTCGCAGAGGAAGAGACTAGTCTTGGGGGAGGAGGCTGCGTCGCTTGCTGTCGGCTGCGTTTTGTGCCAACCGAGACCACGGAATGGGATGGTTCTCGTTGGGAAGAAATACCGCCTAGACAAAAGAATTTTCGTTTCTTTTGGAATCAAATGAGCGAAGGAAGTTTCAGTATTTGCGAATGAGCTTAGGGGCTGCCCCACGGCCCGTCTCATTCTCTCTCTCACGCTTGACGGCCGCCCCCGGGTGCATCGCGCATAGCGTTTGCGACTTCCCTGGAGCTGCCGAGATGCTCTCTCGAACAACCCCTTGGCACTCATTTTATCAAAAGTAGAGTATCCCCGAACAAACAGTTTATGTTTTGTTTTGTTATCAACCGTATTTTGATAATTATCTACTGAATATGACCTATTGTTGTACATGCAAGCTCCTCTTTGCTCTCCCCTCCGAAGAGTGCCACACCGCAAAGCATGGCCGGCACGAAGCTCCACATCGTGAGCTGCTTCGCGCTCTTCGCGCTGCTCGTGGCGCCCTTCGCGTGGCAGCAGACTCAAGTGGAGCGCGCGGAGCTGCCCGCCGACCGCATCCGCGCGCTCGCGATCAACGGCTCGCGGTTCGCGCGCCAGGAGCTGCGCGTTTACGTCGCGTCGGACGATCGTAGCGATGCTCTGCAGACAGCGACGCCGCTGGGCCGCGTGAAGGTCGCGAACAGCAAGCTCACGCTCTCGGCCGAGCAGAAGAAGAGACTGGCGGAGTCGCGACTGGACGACGCGCTGCTCGAGGTGCTGCCGTCGACGACCGGCTCGGCGTTCTCGGTCGTGTTGCTCTGTCAGGATGAGCCAGGGGATCTGCGAGTGACCGTGGGCAAGCACCGCCACGCGTGGTCGAGCGCATGCTCACCGAGCGACCCGCACGTCGCCAAGGCCCTGCGGGAGCTCGCGGAGAGACACGTGTTTCCGATGCAACATGAAGATTCGACGGACAAGACGCGACGCGCTCGAGTCGCCGTCAAGTACCGCCTCCAGTTTTCGCTGCTGCAAGAAGGAGGAGACGCCCAGTGGACGTGGGATTTCAAGAAGCTGCGCGCAAAATATCTATCGCCGATGTTGAAAAAGGTATGAATTCTGAGTGGGGATCTCTGGTGCTGCTTTGTGTTGAAGGGTCTTGCCTTTTCTTGCTAGCTTGAGAGCGTCGCGCAGTTCACAATCGACCACCAGACGCTCTACTACGCTCGTCTCGCGAAGGAAGTGCACTCGGACGCCACTCGAAACGTCCATTACGTGAAAGCAGAAGACCTTCAGCACGTGAGTCGAAATCCACCCCCCCCCGTGGTTATGCTGACTGACTTTGGCTTTGTCTTGTTGTCAGTTTAAAAGCACGAACGATTTCCTCATGTCGTCAGTTCTTGCGGACCGCGAGCAAGTCCTGCATTTCATGGCAGCGCTTCCTTCGCCCGAGCACACGCCCCTGGTCATCAAGTCGGGAACAGGCGATCGTAGGCGAGAGGCCACAGCGTTTGAGATTCCGAGCTGGGGTGTCGTGGCGATTCTCGACCCGCGAGAGCTCGCTGGATCCGCTTCGTCCGAATCGAAAGAGCTGCAGCGCGTCATGGGCCGCTTCGTCAGCGAACTGCGCACTTTGCTCGGCCTCCCTTCGTTCGTCAAGCGCCAGCGTCTCGCCAGCGAGCAGAAGACTGGCCTGGTCTTCCTTCCGTCTCCTCGTGATGGCGTCGCTCAGTGGGAACTCGATGTGATCACTCACGCTCTTCTTCAGCGGTACGCGGTCTCCATGACCAACTCGCCATCCTCCTTCTCATTGAGAGCTTACCACTCTCTCCATTTTGTAGCCACGTGCGCTCAAGCGTCGAGACGCTCCAGTCCATCGTGCAGCTCGTGACCGACATGTCCGAGCTCAGCGTGCTCGACCGCGTGGCCCAGCGCATCTCCCACGCCGTCGACCTCGTCGAGCGCGTGCTGTGCGTCGACGACGCCTGCTCGTCCGCCAGCGATGCGCAGCTGCTCGAGATCGCTCGCCAGGCCGTGGAGGAAGCCGACGCCGCGTACTACGACCACACGATGATCCGCCAGCTCTACTTCCCGCAGGAGCAGATGCTCGGCGTCTTCGCTCCGCTGCTCGCGCCACTGCTGCTGCCGTTCTTCTTCGGCTGGCTGCGTGAGATGAGGCAGCTCCGCGCCAAGCGCAAGGCCAAGCTTGCCGCGCAAGAATAATTCCACAAGCGTCAAATTCTAATTCACTTCCCTTGCTTGTTGCGGACATTATTGGCGGTGGCTGAATTATAATTTCCGACCGCCAGGAAGTTGAAGAGCTAGGTTTCTATCATTTCTATGTAGGATTTCTATTTCCATCCCATCCATCTTGATCCCTTTTTCCCCAAGGACACACCGGCTGCACCAACAGGCACGATGGCGACGGCCGGCGACGACAAGAAGCTGCGGAAAGCGACCTGTGCGTTGGGCTGTCGAACGCTCGTGCATAGACAGGCGCGTCCATGGAGGGGCGGGGTGGCTCACGTTGGTGGTGGCTGTTTGACATGTGTGTGTAGACGTCAAGGTGAAGGATCTCACGCCCGACTCGCACGGCCACAACCTCGTGGCCACGGTCGTGTCGATCGACGCCGTCCAGGAGAAGCCGCGCTTCGACGGCACGACGTCGCGCATCGCCGAGGCCGTGATCGGCGACGAGACGGGCGTCGTCACGCTCACGGCGCGCAACGGTGCGTGGGGGGTTGTACTTCTTTTGATGTTGTGATAAAGAACTGATGGGCGAAAATGGACGATCTCCATGGTGCAGAGCAGATCGATCTGCTGAAAGCAGGCGAGACGATCGTCGTGCGCAACGCGAGCGCGGACGTGTTCAACGGCTACGTGCGGTTAAACGTGACCATGTGGGGCAAGATCTCGACGCACCCGGACGACGTCGCATCGACGCCCAAGCCGCCGCCAAATGTCCACCAGGAGAACAACATCTCGGGCGTCGAGTACGAGCTCGTGACGGTCGAGGATGCCGACAAGTGATACGCGTAGCCAGCCGATCGAGTAGTTTTTTTCTTTCTTCGCACCGCCATTTTTTTCTCTTTTCCCCCAACGAAATCCATCGCTTGGAGTCCAATTGCTTCCATTTCCACCACAGCCACCACGAAAAATAGTAGATTGCTCTTGCTGGGCAACAGCCACACACGCGAGAGCTGGCTTCCTCCAGTCGCCGACAAGGAGAAAAATGCAGCTCCATAGAGTTCCTTCGTGACTCCATCGTACCCTGTTTTGGATGTTCATTCTACCTTGTTTTATATATACCATGTGGTCCACATGTCTCGGCATACTTGATCATTGAATACTTTCCGTTGCTGCTAACCTCTACAGAATTAATTCTCACTCGCCACTGCTTGGTTGGCTCCCCGGCAGTCCTGTCTCGGCGAGGCCAACCAGCGGTGGGCTTCATTCTGCAAGCAAGAACCAACTACTAGCAACCATGGGAGTCCGTACAAAGACCGTCAAGGGCTCGGCCGTCAAGATCATCGAGAAGTACTACTCGCGCCTGACGCTCGACTTCGACACGAACAAGCGCGTCTGCGACGAGGTGGCTATCATCCCGTCCAAGCGCATGCGCAACAAGATCGCCGGGTACATCACGCACCTCATGAAGCGCATCCAGAACGGCCCCGTGCGCGGCATCTCGCTCAAGCTCCAAGAGGAGGAGCGCGAGCGCCGCCTCGACTACGTGCCGGACGTCTCGGCCATCAACACGGAGAGCATCGAGATCGACAACGACACCAAGGACCTGCTCACGCACCTCGACCTCAAGCTCGCTGGCGTCCACGTGCCGCAGGTAAGATGACGTGG
>JAADVR010000667.1:0-19400 GCA_023335855.1 Pythium scleroteichum
CACAACATCTGAAACCCACAATATTTGTTCTACAGTATTCGCTGTATTAGAGCACTTAACTACCAATTCTGCTACTTTTGCCGGTGTTGTTGCTTTACTTCAACGCCAGAACGGTGGAAGGAGACATCTGCATTCAGTACATACAAACTTGTTTATAATAAGCACTGGCATTCATAAGTATCCTTAACCCATTCGTTGCCGGTCCATTGACTTGAATTTTGTATAGTGGGGTTTCGATACTGAAGGCCTTTAGTATCGAAATCCCACAATAACCATTCTATCATTATTTTAAAATAACGATAGAATGGTTATTGTAGGCTGTTTTGCCTGTCCCGTCTGCCAAATTTTTGGAGTGAATTATCCAAATTTCCCCCAAAATGACCAGATTATGGTCATTGAACATAACGGGCATCCAGAACCGTTTTGTGCATTGATTGGACAAAACACAGTTGCCATCTATTTTCTCAGAAGAATAAATTCTTCGTGCATAAATAGGGACCCGAAGATACATCGTCCCACTGTTTTCTGTGTTGTTCGCGCCAGTCATCAGACGCTTGCAACAACGCGCTCCTTCCTCTGTGACTGGTGGCTGTTGTCATCCCAAATTTGCTCGCCCGAACAACATGAAGGACGCCTGGAAGGTCACGAAGATTGATGCGGCGGTGGAAAAGTTGGATAGGATCGCGCAGGCGTACAACTCTCACGTGAGCAGTTTAGCTCTCTGCGACTTTGACCCACTGGATCTCTTCGGCGATGAAGTCTGCACCTCGCTTGTATGTGGAATCCAGCAGGTACTTGCGTGTAATGGCTTCTTTCATATGACTCCACAGCGCTGGCACCTACTTACCGCCGACAAGCTACCCAAGCAACCCATCGTGTCGCAAGACATTGCACCAACTGGTGCTGATTTCACCGCTGTTTTATTGTGTGTCGAAGGCCCGGCGCGATTGCATTTGTCAAACGTGACTGAGTCAATTCAGCCCGTGGCAAGTAAGACCCAAGTCAAGCTAGACAAAGGTGATTGTATTATGTACAAGTGCAATCTTGGCTATAGCGTCGAGCAGTTGAGGTCTACATTGATCCAGTGTGTTTGTGGTGGTCCCGATACGGCAACCAGTGTGACCATTCGCCGTTCAAGAGTCGAAACTCGCTCGTCAAACACAAGTTGAGGAAGCAAAAAGGCGAACCTTTGCCGACGGAGATCACGGATGTACTTGGTGACGATGCGTTTCGACTTCCTCCATTGTCAATGGATGATGGAGATGAAGATGTGCTTGACTGGATCTTGAGTCCTCAAGACGTCGCTTGTGAAGCTCCCCAGCAGAAGAAGTTGCGACGTCGTGAACGCCCAGTTAGTCAAACACTGCTTGGTCAGTTCGAACTCTGTCTTGAGGCACCAACCGAAACTGAAGATGGTTTTCAGCTGGAGTTTGCTGGCACCGAGACTCGCAGTTGCATGGAATTGGCCCCATACACGGAAGAAGAATCATATCGGATCGTCGCTCGCATTCTCGGTACAGTCACACAAGCTGACGTCCGGCAGCCTCGTGGACGAACGGAACTCAACGTTGGCGAATTAAGTTGCAGTGGTGCCTCGTCGCTTCTTGCTGGGTTTGGGGAAATCGATACGAGTGATGTTTTTGTTGACATCGGATCTGGAGTCAGGAACGTTGTCACCCAAGTAGCACTTCAAAGCGAATCTCGCCTGGCCGTGGGAGTTGAGATGCGTCCGGAATTGACGGTTCTAACCGAGAACCGTCAATTCCGGACGCTCGAGATTCTCCCGCCGTCTGAGGTGCTGTCTCGTCGGCGATTGCGGGAACAGTCGCCTTGCTTGTCTGCATCGGCACCGCCGGGTCGGCCACGGCCTCGCGACCATCTTTTTCGTCAAGACTGCTGAAGCGCTGCTTAGACTACGCCATTCAACACCTTCCCCGTCAGGTGTGGCGACGCGTTCTACAGTGCTCACGATCGTCTAGCCATGCGAAGTTCCTGTTTGACTACGCGTGTACGACCAGACGAAAACCTACCAGGACTCGAGCGAGCAAGCACCCAACGTTCCACAACGAGATTCGCCGATCCGCCTGATTGAGAGGACCTAGCCCTCTCAGAGTGGAGCGTTGGGTGTATACAGAGCAAGTTCGTCCACGGCCAGTGTCACGAGGCCTCTGCTGGCAAATCTAGTCAAGTCTGCTGCGCATTGTCTCTATGGGAAAGGCTGGCTACACTAGGTGATCAGCATGTCGTGAGGGTTGTGTCAAAGTGCGATTTTTGCCGTAAACCCGCTAAGACACATTTTCAACTCGAGGTATTTTTTGTCGGTTCACTGCCAAGACCAGCAACTGGTATATCTAATTTCGAAAATTACTACCAGAATGGGTTGTCTCAGAGAGGGGAATCGACTCGTGAGGGGAGGGGTGGGATATCGACTCGTGAGGGGTATCCAATTGGGAAAAATTATCGTGTTCGGCAAACACGATATCAATTTGTGGTTTTAGTACCCGAAATTCGGGATGACAATTTGGGATGACGACAAGCTGGGTGGCTGTGGAGGATAGATCATTTCGCACTTCACAAAGAACCATCAAGAGACGTTGATATGGTGGCGAGATCTAATTCAACTCTTCAAACAAGATCAAAGACGGCCAAACACCCTACAGTTTCGAGCAGCGACAGAAAGAAAAACAAGGCAAAGAGCGGAAATTCAAGTGTCAAAAGAGGCACCGACGAGTTTGAAGTTGACGCTATAGTTGCTCGGCGATTTTTTCAGAGGACGGTGTTGACATTCAAAAGTATTTGGTCGCATGGGTTGGCTATAAAGAGAAGACGTGGGAGCCGATCGGTAACCTTCCAGCGAAGTTGTTTTCTGCATATCACAAGTCGCTGCGCGCTGTCAGCAAACACGATGGTGATCACTCTCGCCCAATAACAAGGTAAAGTCGACCACAAGCCAAGAATGGATTTGAGGTGGAAGATATTCGCGACGCTGAAACTGCCATCGAGAACGGAGAGGCCACCCAGAAGTACTTGGTCGCCTGAGTTGGGTTTGAAGAGGAGACGTGGGAGCCTGAGAAGAACCTCCCACCTGATATGGTTGCGTCGTATCGACGAAGACTAGAGGATGCACAAGCAAATCTTGATAACAACACGAACCATGTGCGAATCAAGTGAAGACGACGACGACGACGACAAATACTACAAGGAGGTCCAGAAGAAGCCAAACGAAAGGCAATACCGAAATCCAAGGACGCTGGTTCGACAAAGAAACAACAAGTGCCAATGCTTCCAAAGCAGATGGAAACCGTAACCGGCTAGGCTACATTTCTCGCCCCGATCCTCCCACTTCTAAATACGATCTTGCAACCATTCCAGAACAAGTACCCTCACTAAAAGTCGTACGTCCCACACGCCGAGCCAAATCTAATCGTTGCCGGCCAGGTACCGTCTTTAAGGCTCGCTGACGCCTTTTACATGCTAGGGGGAGCACATTGCCTTTCTGTCCAGCACCACGACCCGCGATGCCTGTCGCGTTCCACGTACCGAGCCGTCCCGCCATATGCACCTTCGTGGTGAAACGTTAGGGGCGACTCGGCGCTTGGGGCGCGACCAGCAGCGCCACGGTCTCCGCTGCCACGCTCTGCACGCCCCACGCGGCCAGGATGGCCCCCACCCTGTGACCCGAGAACGCGTTCAGGCCCGCATCGCCAGGCAGCGCCACGGCCACGAGCGGCGAGCCCGCGATCAGCATGAAGAGCATCACGCCCAGCGACCAGCCGTCCGCTGGCACCGGATCGTACGCGTCGTCGGTGCCGCACGCCGCGACCTCGGGCGCCATGTACTGGCGCTTGTCCACGCGATCGCGCCGCGCCTCGCCGGCGCTCACGGCGGCTCCGAAGTCGGCGACCTTGTAGACGGCGCGGCGCAGCAGCACGTTCTCGAGGGAGAGGTCGCGGTGCGCCAACCCGAGCGACTGCAGGAAGAGCACACCGCGAACCACCGGCAGCATCGAGGGGCAACTCGGCGCTTGGTGCTTGCGGTGCAATCGGCTAGTCGTCCCGCTCCCTCGGAGCTCAAGATCGACTCACCGTCACCAACACCATAGAACCTTACCGACCACAAAATGTTCTAGGTCTCATCCTCTGCATTTTAGTTCAGATCACGTCCGTCATCAGCGATGTTTTCGACTAGACGTCGTGATATCTCTTGCAGACGTCAAATATAGATAGTATTTCATTTCAATTTTTCGCATTCTGCACGAATACGTTAGTACATCTCCAAACACTGCTCATATCACCTCTGTCACTACACGCCCCCAACCAGTCCATCTTGACCCTAGAACTGAATAACCCTGCTTTCGAACGTCAGCATACCAGCACCTAATACACTTTCGAACTTTATCGCAGTACCGTACTTGAATCGGGAACCCACGATGTTTCGACCTTCGACACCTGATATTTTGCCTTCACAAACCGCATAAAAAGTCGCGTAAAGAATATATTCCTGTCACAATCCAATCAATTTTTATATTACGACCGAGCTATCACCTGTCACTTCCTGACGTACAAAATGATATATATTTCTGTGAAAGGAATAAAGCCTGCCAGCCTGACCGTACTGTGCTCCTTCGGAGCACTACCAGAATGGATAATGTTTTCTGAAATTAACGGGAACACAGCCAGCAGACAATACCGAATCCCGAATTGTTCGAATTTTGTCGGATGCGATCTTTCCACATGCGACTAGTCGCGCCTATCGAATCGGAAGCTCGCGTCCAGCAACTTCGCATTTCCGAACGTGATGCGGAGCTTGCTTGTGTCGCTTGTGAGCGTGCTGATCGTGCTGCTCCCTACTAGCACCCAAGCTCAGGAGAATGACGGGACGATCGTGACGGTTAAGCTCAGCTCGTCAGTGACAGCCATCGGGCGTCAGGTCACGAAGGCGCAAGGCCAATCGGTGCTCGTATACCGAGGTATCCGCTACGCCAAAGCTCCGATCGGGAACAATCGCTGGAAACCAACGAAGCTGCTCGCGTTCTCCGGCACCGTCACCGCCTCGGCATTTGGGAACGTATGCTACGCTGACAACCGCTATGATGTCGTCCCGCCACACAGTCGGAAGACTGCCTCTTCGTCAACGTCTACACGCCAGCGAAGTCAGCGTCAGGGCTTCCAGTCGTGGTGTTCACGCATGGCGGCGCGTGGGTCAGCGGCAGCGGTAGCATGTACGACGGTCGAAACCTCGTCGGCGCCGGCGGGAACAACGTCGTGTACGTCTCGTTCAACTATCGGCTCGGCCTCTTTGGTTTCATGGGGAATCAGCAGCTTTTGGCGGAAGGCAATGGCCGAATCTTGGGCTACGGGACATGCAGAACGCATTCAAGTGGGTGCGTGCCAACATCCAGCTATTCGGCGGCAACCCGAACGACATCACGGCGATCGGCGAAAGCTCTGGCGCGTTCATGGTGGCGCTGCAGATGATCACGGACGGCGGATACCAGCAGCTCTTCAACAAGGCGATTCTACAGAGCGGCGCCTACCCTTCGTTCACGCAGCTGCTTCCTCTTGCCCAGCAGAACGACTACCTCCAGACTGTCGCCAGGGCCGTCGGATGTACAGACTTGAGTTCTGTGCTAATGTGTCTTCGAACGAAAGACGCCGCTGCACTGATGGCTGCGGGCGGCAACTTGGACTGGCGACCGATCGTGGACAACAAGTTCCTCACCGACATCCCCTACAAGCTCGTCACAAGCAACAAGGTCAGCAACATCCCGGCGTTGATCGGAACCAACACGGATGAAGGATACCTGTTTATGTACGGCGTCGATAGTAGCGCCCTGGCGATCCCGACGATCGCAGCGGCATTCCCATCGCTCACGCTAGCCGACTTCACGAGAGTAGACGCGTTGTATCCATCGAACCTGTTTGCATCGCCCCAGCAGCGAGCGGCCGAGATCTTAAGCGACTTCGTCTTCGTGTGTCCAAGCGAGAAGTTCACGGAGACTCTTGCACAGAGCACGGCCACGTACCGGTACCGGTTTGATGAAGAAACACTCTTCTTTGGCACGGGGCCCGCCGTCGCGACACAGACCGCCGAGTTGTCCTACATTTTCAACAACGACGACAAGCTCGCGGTCGACGGGAATGCCCAGATGCTCATCGCCAATATGCAAAAATTCTGGATCAACTTTGCGAAGTTCGCCAACCCGAACGGCCAGAGCTGGTGGCCAACGTGGCCCAAGTACGACCTGGTGACCAAGTCGCAGATCATTCTACAGCGATCTCTGGCCGTTGAAAGGAACGGAGCAGGTGTGCCGCTTCACACCGACCGGTGTGCGTTCTGGAACTCAATTGAGGCGCGCGCGGCGAGCTCCAGCTCTGCGTACATGCCGAAGACTCTGCTGGCCGACGAGAACGATGCCGTGGAACGCATGGTGGAAGCTCTTTAGTGTTCATCAAAGCCAATACATTCTTTGCGTACGATCTCACTCTCTCCTGTCCAACTGGAAGTTAGAAATGCTCGGCCTCCATCTCGTCCGCGCGAAGAACCTGTGGTGCGAACGCACCGCTGTTTGCCATGCGCAGTTCGATTTTGTTCCAAAACGCGCAGCGGTCCGCATGGCCAGGCATGTACGCGCCGTTCTTCTCGACCGTGAGCGATTTCTGCAGGACGATTTGCTTCTTGAACAAGCGGTCGAACTTTGGCCACGTGGACGGCGAGGCGTGGCCCGTGGGGATGCCATAGCGAGCAAAGTTGGTCCAGAACTTCTCCACGTGGGCTGCCAACACCTGGTCATTGGCATCTCGCAGGCTCGTGACGTCGTTGAACACGTAAGGCATCTCGTCCGTGTGGACCGCGAGCGAAGGTCCAACTCCTCGAAACGGCTTCGTCTCATTGAAGCGGTAGTGGTACGTCGTCTGGCATGGGGCCAACGTCTCCGAGAGCTTCTCGCTGGGACAAATGAAGAGCACGTCACCGGCGATTTCACTGACTCGGAGCGTGGGCGTCGCGAACGCTGACGGTGGGTAGAGCACATCCATCATCGCCAGCTCCTCGGACAACAAGCCAGCGTAGACGCGTTGGACCGATGGGCGGATCCAGTCGTTGTTGGTGATGCCGGACACGAAGAAATAACCTTCGTGGGTGTTGGTGCCCAAGATCGTTGGGATCTTGCTCACTCGGTTGGCGTCCACGAGCTTGTACGGGATGGCAGTGAGCACTTTGTTGTCGACAATCGGACGCCAGTCGAGGTCGGTTGTGCGCGTCACCTCGATCAACTTGACAGCGTCTTTCCCGCGGAGACACGCGAGCACTTTGGCTGGATCGACGTCGGTGCATCCCACGTCCTTGGCGACTTTAGCGACGTAGGTGTCCTGCTGGGCTACGCTCATCAACTGGGCGGCTGAAGGATATCCACCGCTCTCGAGAATCGCCTTGTCAAAGAGCTGCTGGTTCCCTCCGTACGTGATCATCTGCATCGCCGTCATGAATGCACCGGCGCTTTCGCCGAACGCCGTCACGTCCTTTGGGTTGCCGCCAAAGTGGTGGATGTTGGCGCGCACCCACTTGAATGCGTTCTGCATGTCGCGCAGCGCAAAGTTGGCGCCGTTTCCTTCTTTGAGCAGCTGCTGATTCGCGAGAAGACCGAAGAGACCGAGCCGGTAGTTGAACGAGACGTAGACCACGTCGTTGCCCGCCGCTCCAACGAGATTGCGGCCGTCGTACATGTTTCCGTTGCCGCGGATCCACGAGCCACCGTGTGTCCAGACCATCACGGGCAGGTTCGACGCTTCGTTTGCACCAGCAGGGGCGTACACATTGAGGAAGAGACAATCCTCGGACTCGGTGAAGGTCGATTCATTGCCGTAGCGACGATCGCTGTAGCATACGTTCCCAAACGCCCTGGCATCGATGTCGCCCTTGAAGCTGAGGAGCTTCGACGGCTTCCAGCGGTTGTTCCCTGTCGGTGGCTCAGCGTATCGGATCCCGCGGAAGATCTGAACGGACTCTCCACGAAGATTCTTCTCGAGCTGGCCCGTCACGGCCCCCGAGCCGAGCTTCAGCGTGACATCTTCCCCTGAGGCTATGTGCAGGATCGCTCCCAGCGAGGCGAGTAGGAAAGAGGAGCGAGCGAGAGAGAGGCGCATGGCTGGGTAGCTGGGCTGGCCTTGGCTCGAAATGGAGAATGAGCGATCGTGCCTCGCTGTCGAGCGACTAGTCCCCGACTCTGCCGCTTCCGCCAAGAGACACGGAGGCATTTGGCGCCATTTGCCGCCGCCTCGTCACTAAAGGTCGCCATCGTTGGGCCACGAAGCGCCGCCGTTGGTCATCCACGGAAAGATCCAGCTTTGTCCGATGGCCAGAACGGTATATACCGGTACAGAAATGATATATCATACGCAAGGTCCCCTGAGATTCAGCTGCAAGCAAGTCCCTCCTCCTGGAATCAAAGAGTTACAAAAGCATCCTCTGCGAAGCCATTAGCACTGATGTTGGAATGTGGATATGTCATTCTCTCAGCACGAGGATGCTGATAGAGAACTGCGCTTTGGTATTCTCGTACGACGACTGAGCCTGTAGAAGAAGCACTCGCGTTGGTTTGGGTTCCCTAGGTCTCTACACTCGAGCATCGTGAGCGGGATCGTCGCATCGCTTACCGTGCTCACCACATTAAGGGAAGGCACACCAGCAATCACATCGACGAAAAGGTCGGTTCGCCTGTTGAGCTGTGCGGCTATTAGAAGCCCACCCGGGCTGATTCCTTCACACGTCTTCATGCTCAGGTGTGTCACACCAGTGGTGATGAGGTGCTCGAGATGACATCAGTGAATACATTGGTCTTACTTGGGTACTTTGTACTTTCGTGCCAGGTGCGACCATTTCGCCACGTTTGCGAATAAGTGGAATCGCGAAATGCACGCCGCGATTAAGCAACTGCGCAATGGTGACGCTAAACAACTGATCCATGCGGAGACCGTAGCCACAGCCGAGCGGGTGCAGCGGCTGGACAATCGACATCTGTTGGAAGTCGTTCTGGTGTTCACACACGGCGATAAAGTCCTTGAAACAGTGTATGACCGCCTCGTCGTATGTCAACACGTCGCACCAGTTCCCTGGTCCAAAGGCGTCTACAGGGATACTGTTGAAGTTGATATTTCCGTCCTTCTACGCGGGGAGGTACTATTGATTGTCGCGGTGGTCGATCAAGTAGTGCATGGACCAGGCGTGCCGCCTCACTTCGTCTCAGCCGGCGCGGTCACCAGATGCTCCAGTCGCGTTCTCGCCGGCTTCGCCTCAATCGCGACGAGACACGTGCAGAGCCGACGGCGACAGCGGCTCCCCAGCTTGTTCGTGAACACGTGATTGGTAACTTGAAACGCAAACCTCGTGGATTTTTTTTTTTACCAACAGACGGAGGTGAAAACAGTTGGTCGGTGCCTCCTCTGGCCACGACACTGAATTGCTCCGGGTAGGTGGTGAGGAGAGTGCGTAGGCCTTAACTTAGGTATTGTTGTACTGTTGTTTTACGGTATTCGAACAACTCTCATTTACCGTATTACAGCTTCCCACTGGCCTGGCTATGTGCAACAAGATGAGGATGAATTCGCGACAAGGACCAGTTGTCCACGACGCGTGAGTTCGGACTCGCCAAGTCGTCTTTCTCTCCTGTGGCTGGCTTCACATGGCTCGCGTCGCCCCAATCCAGAGAGTCAGCGTTACCACGTCTCAACTCACTTCACCGAAGTCGTCCGGCCCAGACGGTCTGGGCCAACATGTCCCACGCTCTTGACGTCTGCTGTGCCGCCGTGTGGCTATCCCGGTGCCTTAGCATCGCAGACGTTCTTTCAAGCTGATGCCGGTCGACTCCTCGTTGGTTGTTGGCCAAGACCAGCGCCCGCCCATCGAATACAAGTTCATTCGTCAAATCGACTCGAACCACCACCACCAACCATGCGTCTCTCGCTCTCTCACGTCTCCTTGATCCTCGCGGCGCTACTCCCTCTCGCCGCGCAAGCTCAAGACGGCGCCGACGTCAGCATTAAACTCACAGTCGGAGCGACCGTCACGGGCAAGATAGTCACGAACGTCCAGAACAAAACCGTCCGAGCGTTCCGTGGGATCCGATACGCCGAGCCGCCGACGGGGGACAACCGCTGGAAGCCATCCAAGCTGCTCAAGCCCACGGGAGATATCAACGCAACGACGTTCGGCAATATCTGCCACACCGACCGGCGCTATGATGCCAAGCCGCTCTTCCCCGAGTCCGAAGACTGCCTCTTCCTCAACGTCTATACTCCAGCCAACGCGACTGTCGACTCCAAGTTGCCTGTGATGGTTTGGACTCACGGTGGCGCGTGGGTCAGCGGCAACGGCAACATCTACGATGGCCGGAACCTCGTTGGAGCGGCAGGTAACGACGTGGTCTACGTGTCTTTCAACTATCGACTCGGTCTCTTCGGGCTCCTCGCCAACCAGCAACTGCTGGGCGAAGGCAACGGGGCCAACGCCGCACAGCGCGACATGCAGAATGCCTTCCAGTGGGTGCGCGGCAACATCCGCCAGTTTGGCGGCAACCCAAAAGGCGTGACAGCGTTTGGCGAGAGTGCTGGCGCGTTCATGGTCGCGCTGTAGCTGATCACCGACGGCGGCAACCAGAAGATCTTTGACAAGGCGCTGCTCGAGAGCGGCGGCTACCCGTCGTTCGCTCAGCTCATGAGCGTCGCCGAGCAGGACGCGTATGTCGCCACTGTTGCTGGCAAAGTCAATTGCACGGATGCCAGCGCGGCGAAGGTTCTCGAGTGCCTTCGCAACACAGACGCGACGGCGCTGGCCGCTGCTGGTGGGAACCTTGACTGGCGTCCTATCGTGGACAACAAGTTCCTGTCCGATGTGCCCTACAAGCTCGTCCAGGCCAGCAAGGTTAGCAAGACCCGATCCCGACGCTACTTCGCACCAACACGGATGAAGGATACCTCTTCGTGACGGGTGTCACGGCGGACGACGCCGTGATTCCGGGAATCAATGCCTCGTTCCCGGGCTTCACGAATGACGAACTGGCCACGCTGGCGACGTTGTACCCGTCGAGCGCGTTCCCCTCCGCGACGCACCGTATCGGCGAGATCTTTGCGGATCTCATCTTTGTGTGTCCGAGTGAGAAGCTGTCGGAGACGCTGGCGCTTCGCAAGCCCACGTACCACTACCGATTCAACGAGACCTCGCCCTTGTTCGGTTCGGCCCGCAGCTCGCGATCCACACGGCTGAGCTCTCGTATGTGTTCAACGACAATGCCAACCTAGCCAGTGATGCTGGTGCACAGGCGTTGGTCGCCAACGTGCAGAAGTTCTGGACCAACTTTGCTCGCTTCGGCTCGCCGAACGGCGCCACAGATGGTGTCTCGCCCGTGTGGCCTCGCTTCGACACCAAGACCAAGCAGGAGATTGTTCTCCAGAAGACGCTCGCGCTCGAGACGAACGGCGTCTACATGCCGAAGCACGCCGAGAGATGCGCATTCATCAACGGCGTCGAGGCTCGCATCGCCAGCGGCAGTGCGTACATGCCGACGGCGATCAAGATTTAGATAATCAGCGCTGAGTAAAGTTTTTGCATTTAATTCATCTTGATGCTGATGTTGGGTCCGGTCCGCCTTAACTTAATGAAGCGCTGACGAAAACGGGCCAATATCGAATTCTCTTCATGGTTCGATTCGACGAAGCAAGAATCGTCGAAGAAGACCTCGAAACTATTCGCCAGGTAATCGACTCGATTTAACTCAGCCCGGCAGAACTCCGATACTCCGTGATTGCCAACAAGGCAGAAGAGGAGGCCGGAAGCTGATCTATCGCAAGCAATACGATTACTCCGGACATAACGCACCCAATTCTCGTCCACCCAGGGAGATCGAAGACGGGGGTTCCATGCCGTGGCTTCACGTGAAAACGTCTGGCGCAGCCACAGGCTCGATTGGTGCGCTTGTTTACACAATTGAGGGTGCGAATTGCGACGTGTTTCTCCTCGACGTTGAACTCGACGAATAAGGTTTATGTGCGCGTGGAAAGACGTGGGTTCTGGGACGATGATACTGGTGTCAGCATGGATGATATGAAGTCCCAGCTCTTCAAACGCGGAACCGAGTTGAGCTCGAACGAACGCGAACACGAGTATCGGGTTACGGGAGAGACAAGTCAGGGCTCGAGTCCGTTGGTCAGCTTCGAAGTGACACAGTATAGTTCTCTGTAGTTTCGTTTAAGTACACCTACGTTCACGCAAGCGGTGACCTTCAGCGGCTCGACGAACAACGTCTCGAGCGGCGTCGACCATGCAGAAGGCTACGTGAAGCTATTAGGATTCTTACGAACTCAATAGACTTCACCTTCGTCATCATCATCAGAAGGCTACGTGGTCGCCGACGGCAAGTGTCTGGGTGTGAGCAGCAGCAATGCGCTGTCGTTCGTGTCGATGACCTCGACATCGGCGTGCACGGCCTTCCAGGGCACATACACGCTGGACACTAGTGCCATCGAGGGCGGCGATGAGTAGAAGCCTATGGCATAGGCTAATACCAACATTGTGGGTACCCGTAGCAAATGCTTCCATACGACGTGGCGTTGAGATCGGATTCAAGCGCGTTGAGCTCGGGCTGCTTCCAGCGCCGATCGCCCACAGGGGCCTCAGCGAACGGGATACCAAGAAACGCACTGACTTGGGTCCCTGCGACGCTGGTCTCACTGATGCCGGTGATCGTCGCGCCTGAAGGCAACGTGACTTGAGGTGACGCTGCGAGTACGGCCTGAGCTTGGCCAAGCTTGGCCATTAAGAACGAATATTACTTCGCTACTTGCCATCGACCCGGCAAGTGCCACAAAGATCTTTCTGGCAAACCAAGAACCAAGACGACAACCAAGACGGCACGCAATGGCTGGAACCGAGGATATTGAGATGACCGCGGCGCAGCCGATCTTCGAGGTTGTTCAAGCTCCAAAGCTGAAGTCGTGGAGCCAGGCTGCGCTCGTTGCCTTCATGCGCGAGCGCAAGCAGTATGAAGAGCACATGCACGAGCGTTGTTCCATCACGGGCGAGGTCATCGGCAACGTGATGCTGAGCATCAAGGCCTCTTTCGAGCGGAGTGTCCTCGAGCATGTGTGCGAGTATGTGCTCAACCGCGACGTCTTCGACGTCACTGACGAAGACCTCGTGAGCTTGATCAAGGCCAAGGTGGCCCATGTTCTAAACGAGCACGTACCCGACATCCATCAGCTATTCAGCATGTCACTCAAGATGGACATGCGTGAAAAGGATATAGGCGCGAGGGATATGGGCTTCAATCGGATCATCGAGAAACATGGTCTCCTCTCGCTGATGGGCCGCAGTCCTGCGCAAGACGAGGACGGGCGGCGACGTATGAAGCTGAGGTGCAAGGCGTTGATCTCGCAGGTGCAGCCCGAGGTCCTGCGCATGGAGATTGAGCGTCTGGCGGAGACGACTCACTACGCAGTCAAGAGTGGCTGCAAGGCGATCTATAGACTACTTGTGGAGCGCGCGGCCCGTCAGCAGCAGCAGCACACCATGCTCCATGAGACGAAGAGTAGCATCCAGAAGAAGCCTAAGCCTGCGCCTGGCTCTGAGACGAAGCCTAACCAGGACAGGCCGAAGGCTGTGAACCCCCCTGCATCGTCCGGTGGCCGACCGCCAGCGCCGGGTTCACGTCCACCACCAAAGGACGGCTGTCTGTTCTGCAAGGGACCGCATTGACTGGTCAACTGCCCGACGGCTACGGAGCAGCAGAAGGTGGAGGCCAAGCCTTGGCCAGGGCGGCCAGTGGGCACCCGGGTCGTGTCAAGCGCATTGTGACTCCGCACGCGATGACGCCACGAGGCACGGCATTCCTTAGTGGAGTGTTGGAGGTGCCCTTTTGTGCCGACACCGGCTCAGATGTGAACGCCGTGTCTGAGTCAGTGGTCGAAGAGCTGCAGCTGATGGGTGCTCCCGGTGTGCCGCGAATACTGATGCCGCCAGTCGAGGTCGTCACCGCTGCCGGCATCGCGATTACCTGTCACAGGGGTGTGCTGTTAGATATTGAAATCCGTACCGCGGCGGGCCAGTTGCTCCTGCCTGCTGTGGATTGTGTGGTTCTACCCGGCAAGGAGGAAGAGTTCCTACTCGGCAACCCCACACTACGGGACGTCGGCATCGACGTCGACCGCCTCTTCGAGCAGCTTGTCGAATAAACGCTTGACACTGCAGACGCCGAGGCTGATGACGTGCCATCCGATCACGTCGAAGTGGTGCATGGCGATGTGGAAACCGAGATCGAGATCGAGATCGAGCGGATGGTCAACGAAGCGGTGCGAGAGGATTTTGACCCGCTCTTGATTGGCCGATTGCGTGCACTGTTGCTGAGTTATCGTGACGTGTGGCGGACGCAGCTTGATGGCGACGAACCTGCTCGAGTAGACCCGATGGAGGTGGAAGTCATGCCAGACTATCGCCCATACCGAGCCGCTGTACGACGTTATCCGGACCGTCAGCGTGAGTTCCTACGGGAGTATATCCGTGAACTTGAACGACTTGGCTATCTCTTCCGCAACAACAACAGTCGGTGGGCGTCTCCTGCACTGCCTGTTAGGAAGCCTGGCACTGACAGCTTTCGGATGACCGTCGCTTATCGTAGAATCAACAGTATGCTGGTGCCCTTGGCAGGCGCGAGCCCGCACCTTGACGCAGAGCTCAATCACGTGCGCGATGCCTACGGATTTGGCACCTTCGATTTCTTCAAAGGCTTTTGGCAGCTGCCATTGTCGCCGTCAAGCCAAGAGTTGTTTAGCATTGTGGCGGAGGACGGTGTATTCACACCAACAAGGGTGCCCCAGGGGGCATGTGACTCGGCGCTACACTTCCAGGGTCAAATGCACACCGTCTTTCGTGAGATGCTGCATGTGGCCGTTCTGATCTGGATCGACGACGTCATTCTCTTTGCGGCGGATGCCGCCACCTATCTCACCCGCCTTGAGCAGTTCCTGCAGACCCTAAGGGAACACAATCTCAAGCTCAACGCAAGGAATGCACCGTGTTCAGCCGTGAAGTTGTGTGGTGCGGCCGAGTGATCAGTGGCCAGGGCATCTCTCACGACCCGACTCGTCTTGAGGCGCTCCGTCAGCTACAACTGCCGCCCACTGCTGCCGACTTGCTGCATTTCGTGTGCGCCATGAATTGGCTGCACGACTCGATCATTCACTTTGCACGGCTCATCGAGCCGCTTCGTCAGAAGCTCGAGGGGGTCATGGCGGTCCGCGGTCGAAGGAAGGCGCAACTTCGCGGTGCGGTGCTCAGTTGGACGGAGACCGAGAAGGCGGCGTTTCACGCAGTGCTGACTGCGACGGAAAGGGTGCACCAGCGATACTTCGCGGATCCAGGAGCCACTGTGTGCCTATTCACTGATGCATCTAAGACTGGCTGGGCCATGATTGTGACTCAAGTGCGATTGTGGGCCCCTGATGTTGCCGTCCAGGATCAGAAGCACGAGCTCCTTATCTGCAAGGGTGGGATGTTCAAAAAGGCACAGATGAACTGGTCAGTGATAGAGAAAGAGGCATACCCCATCGTGAAGGCTTGCTCAGAACTCCAGTACATGCTTGACCGCGATGGTGGCTTCCGAATCTTCTGCGACCACGCGAACTTAATTCAAGTCTTTGCTCCGGGTACTGACGTGAAGCAGCACATCAAGGGGAAGCTGCAGCGATGGGTACTAAAGATGGCCGCCTACCGCTACACTATCTGCCATATCCCCGGGGAGTTCAACCTGTGGGCGGACATGGTGCCGAGGTGGGGACAACCAGGCAACTTAGAGGCAGCAGACGCGGTGCAGGTGAAGCGCGTGATGACTCGGAGTGCTGTAACCCCCTCCGCACTGCGCCCGCTACAGGACGATGGGTTTGTATGGCCAAACAAGGACTCTATCATGCTGGCTCAGCGTGAGCATCGCGGTGATATCCCTGCGACCGCCATCGAGCGCGATGGATTGATCTACGCTGAGGAGAGGGTGTGGATCCCTCGTCAGGCGCGGGAGCTGGTGCAGCGCATTCTTGTTGTGGCGCACTGTGGCGCAGAGGGCCATCGCGGCATGGACGTCATGGCCGAGCACCTGGCCCGCCGCTTCAGTCTAGAGGGCCTTCGGGCGTCGGTGCAGCACGTAAAGGGCGGTCGTCTAATCATACGCGACTGGACGGTGACGCGCGACAGCGCAAAACGCAACGACTGCCTACATATCAACTATCTCTATCTGGGTGAAAGCTACGGTGAGGCCAAGTATGTGCTCGTCCTCAAGGACGAACTTAACCACTACTGTGAACTGGTCGCTACCGACTCAGCGGACGCCTTGACTGCTGCCGATGCCATCCTGGACTGGTTTAAGCGTTTCGGGTTACCTGAAGAGTGGATCTCCGACAACGGTTCGCACTTTAAGAACCATTTGCTCGAGGAACTAGCGCAGCGCCTGCAAGCGGAGCATACGTTTGTGCCAGTCTACACGCCCTGGATCAACGGGACGGTAGAGCGACTAAACAGAGACATCCTACAGGTGCTACGGGTCCTACTCATGGAGCTGCGACTCGACACACGCAATTGGGTTCACCTGCTCCCGCTCATCCAGGCCCACTTGAACCACAGCCCGGTGGCCTCGCTCGCAGGCCTGGCTCCAGTCGAGCTGTTCACTGGTCTCCCAGTCAGCTCTGCCCTCGATGCCGTCGTGATCCCAGGAGAGCGCATCCCGCGCCACGTTCCGACGGACGCCAGCGATCTGCGCGAGAGCTTGGGGGCCTTGAGGGCTAGTCTGGAAGCCCTCCATCAACGAGTTCGTGACGCACGCGAAGCGCGGCGCCTGGCCAACATGGCGCGCACACGCGGAGTGGAGTGCAACTTCTCGGAAGGCGACTTCGTGCTCTGGTCGCGCATCGACAAGCGCATCCGCGGCAACAAGCTCTTGGCTGGTTGGATTGACCCCTTTCGCGTGGCCAAGTCCCTCCCTCACTCACTCCTCATCCAGCATCTCCTGACGGGTGAGGAATTTGACGTTCATGGCTCCCGCTTGAAGTTCTACAGTGACTCGGACTTCAACGTCACGGTGGAAGTGCGCGAGCATGTCGCTGAACAAGGCATTGTGCTCGGTGTCCGCTCCATTTCAGCCCGTCGATTCAACCGATCGTCGGGTGAATGGGAGCTTCTTGTCGGCTGGCAGGGTCTTCAGGACGAAGAGAACTCGTGGGAACCCTTCCACGCCATGCTTGCTGATGTGCCTGCTCTCGTTCGGCAGTATGTTGAAGCCCGAGGCGTGCCCGCATTGCAGCAACTTCTCCCAGTATCCTAGCCGCAGTGGTTACTGAGATATGAGCGGCAGAAGTCAGATGGGTACAAATGGTAACTAGTTGCTGCCATAGATGGGTTCAGTGTGACGAGACATGGGTACACTGGGGTTACGCAAAGATACAAGGGAGAGGTTACGCGAAGTTTGTAGGAAGATGCATGTTGCATAAGAATGTATGTCAAGGTCCGGGTGGTGTGGTGTCTTGGGGGAAGTGTGGCGATGTGGCCGCACACGCGGCTGCCAGCGCGCCGACGTGGTCAGCCCCCACACCACGCCTGGCTCAACGCACCTGTGTGACCAGTGGGCTGTGTCTTCTCAGGATCAGCCCTGTACGACTTGGGCTGATCGGGGATGTCCTTCAGTGGACATGGACACCCACAGGCGATGAGCTGATCACCAGTAAGAGGACCATAGGAGTAGGAAGTAGGAAGCTTGGCCAAGCTTCGCCATTAAGAACGAATATTACTTCGCAACTTGCCATCGACCCGGCAAGTGCCACATCGCCGCCAAAGAACTCGATGTGCTGTTTGACCCACTGGAAGGCGATCTCTTGGTCCCGAAGCCCAAAGTTTGCGCCGTCGCCGTCACCAAGGATCTCTGCGTTGGAGAAGAATCCGAAGACGCCGAGACGGTAGTTGAAATTCACGACAATCACTTTCTCGTTGGCTGCTGCGACGAGATTCGTGCCTTCCTCCAAGTTGGGTGTGCCGGAGATGAAGCCTCCTCCGTGGACCCACACCATGACTGGCAGCTTAGACTTACGCGTGGCATCGGCTGGCTTGAACACGTTGAGATAGAGACAGTCTTCCGACGATGGCAGCTTGGCAGATGGAGGATGGTACATCTCTGTGTAGTAGCACATACTTTCGTAGCTGGTCGCGTCCACATCGCCCACCAGTGGCTTGAGTGTCGACTGCTTCCAGCGCTTATCACCCATGGGCGGCTCTGCGTACGGGATCCCTCGGAAGACATGGACATCTTTGCCTGTGACGTTCGTCTCGGCGGTGCCAGTGACCTTGGCTCCGCCTGGGAGAGTGACCGAGGGCGACGCGGAGGCCGCGACGGCGCCGAGCGCTAGGAGACCGAGCAGGGACACGTGCATTGGAGCCGGGAAGTTGGGGAATGAGGTGACTAGCTCAGCATTTCCAGTATCTGTACCTTCCTATAGGGACCTCGGGCATGCAGGTGCGAAGTCGCGACATCAAATGAATACCAAGATTGGATGAGAAAGCATGGGTTTGCATACAAGATGAATCATTAGCCTCATCCGATCTACATGAAGATCTTCTTCGTATTGGATCGAAAAGCGGTGATAATCTAATCAACTTTCACCCGGTGGAGAGTGTACGCGGAAAACTACATATATTCGAGTGGCCGCTGTTTGTGGAAAGGAGAGGTTGAAAAAGTCAGACTTGGAGGATGAAGACTGAAACAATCCGCTGGCACCGACGAGACGGATTGTAACTTGGGTCAGACCAAGTGTCCAGCACGTCTTTGCAACTAATTAGTTCAGTTGGGCTCAACAAAACCGTCTGCCCAGACGTTCAATTGCGAACTAAGTTAGCCTAACTAACCGGGATCCACGGTCTCTAGCTGTCTAGAAAGGGAGAAGAGCGCGAGAGAACGGAAAGGTGAGCAGCTTTCTCAGGAAACGCTGAGCTGCTCGTTCGGCTCACAGAGCATTGTACGTACAGGGAGTCATTGCCTTTCCCAGTTAGAGTCAATGGTGAGCCCCTCAACCACTCCCGAAGACAAGTCACCGGATCACTCTCGTCAGCAACGAGTGATCACCGGCAATGTCCGTAGCTATGTGCCCTTCTCTGTACAGTACGGGTAAATGTCAGAACCAGTACCCCTCAGAGCGTCATTTGTCAAAACCAGTACCCCTCTCAAAAAGAGTACCCGTACCCCTGATATCTCCAATGGAATCAGCATCAGACACAATAACTTCAACTGGTTCCTCCTGTTTGTGAGCACGGGGTTCTCTCCCATAGGGTCTCTGCCACAAAGCAGAGTAGTGGAACAATTCTATCATTCTCAAAACCGA
>JAADVR010000668.1:0-19333 GCA_023335855.1 Pythium scleroteichum
ACAATGGCCTCCCATGCCATCCACTCTACATACTCGATGTTCCATCGAATTGTGTGTCGAGACAAGACAAGATGCGAGGTAAGGAGGAAGGAAACAGAGGGCAAGGCCTGGGGACAGACTACACACAAGCCGGCGCACCAGCGATGAATGAGTAATGGAGGGGTCGTGCGCTCGGCGTGAGATAGAGTAGAGTTGTAAGAATTTGAGGGAGCGTCCTCTAACGGGGACGCAAGGATGCCCGTACCCAGTGCCCACGCCTAGCGAGCCAAAACATCATCAAGTTATGGAATTAACGAAAATAGTAAATGTCTTCAAACCCTAGCTCGCCTGGTGGTTGGCGAACATCTTCACAACTGATGGTAGCACACGAGCTACTACTTGCGTTGCCTGTTTTTGAGACTCACGCTGAAGTCGCAGGTGTTCGGATTGCAACCGCCACTGCTGGTTTTGAAGTTCGCGTTCGATTTGGCGCTCGCGCCCGTTCGCCTCAAGGCGTTCTCGATGATTTCTCTCTGCGGCTTCGCGTCACAGGGCCTCCTGGCCGATCTGTCGACGGAGAAGGTTGAATTTCAACTCGTCTTCCCATCTTGATGCTGGTTACTGAGTACTAAGAATATATAAATTGATACAGGGAAAACATATCCCGTCCGTTCCGTGACTCCAATCACGAAATTGGTTGTCCAGCCCAACGCTTTTGGAGAAGACGGGTCTAAGTTGGGTACGCATGGGTTAGTCTTAAGTACATTTTTTTTATTCAGAGAATTGTCCTGGAGAAGCGAACTAAACTAGGGTTTAGGGTTAGCTGAGCTGTCATGTTGTCAACGTCATTCCTGTAGACGTTCTCGCCCTGATCAAGGGGCATGTCGTACACATGGGCACGCGGAGCACCCCAGCTGTCCATGTCACGAGCTCGCGCAACAGGGTACGACGCAGAAATGGCTGCATACAACCGGTTGTCATGCCAGTTGTACGTGACCGTTGCGAGTACAACCCATTCGTCCTCCCGCAGTGTGAACTGCATGCAGAGAGAGAACGGACATTTACTCCCTCGCACAAACCGCCTTGGCCACTTGCCTCTCCCTCTCGACTTCACCGACCACCCGCGAGAGCAAATGTAGTTGCGTGTCCAGGTCATCTGGCACCGGGCGTTTTGGCGCCTTCAGGGTAGCAATGCGAGTGTTTCGTACACTGACGCTGAGAATGTTCTTGACAATGGCCACCTCGAACATCCGTGCTGAATTCTCTTCCAGGTACCTCGCCAACTCTAGAGTAACCACTTGGGGCGATAAGGGACGCTACGCACAGCCGAGACTTGAATCAGACGTATACAGGACATGGAAGAATCATGGACACGGTGACCACGGGCTGCACTCGAGTTGCTCGCCTCGGTGGAGTTTTCTTCTTCACCCCCTCTTCTTCCTCTTTTTTCGCAAGCTCATCTTCGCCTGCTTGATCGTCCTCTCCATCGTGTTCTTGCTCGCTCTCCTCGCCACTGTCCTGTGCAGAGCCGTGACTATCGCAGTGTCCCTCAACAATAGTGCGCGGGCTCGTCGCCCTCATCTCCACTGCAGCTGATGTCGATTGTGCATTAGTCTCGCTTGTGCTCTCCGGGGGAAGCAGAACACCCTCTGGTCGCCTGGCCCGAGTTGCTTATTTGCTGCCGCCAATGCATCGCTCAGCGCGGTGATCCGCAGGCTTGTTGGTGAGCAGATGCGGGCTGGCTGTGAGCATGAGGTTGACCATAGTGTTTAGCACACCATATGGAATCGCATACTGTAACAGTTCTCATCTGAAAATGGTGAAACATGGGAAAACAACGGAGGTGTACCAAAAAGCGTATACATCAGGAGCTAATGACGACAAGAGAAAAACGGCTGGGCACAACAGCGTAGTCAGATGATGTTGGCAAGCCCAAACAGGGACGTGTCCAGCCGCTTTCGTTCTCATGCCGAGTGATTCGGAAGAAGAATGCGTCGGCAACAACCGATCACTAGGGGAAGTTGCTAAAGCCAACTTCATTAGTTTAAAATGAAACCGAAATGACGACATCAAATCCAACTTGTTTCATTGTTTTCATTTATCTCCGTGTTGACTCCTACGCGTCACTTTACGTCTCCCTCCTCTTCTTGGCCACACCATTAGCCAGGTGGCATTGACACTAGATCCCCAGATCGTTGCCGTAGTTCATCGTTATCTCGGTGTTAGCGGGGATATTTTTCGTCCAAGCGACTGTCACTGCAAACTTGAGTTCTTGTGAACTTGGTCTGCGAGTCGCAGTTGTGGTAGTACAAACCGCACTAGACTGCCTTGGTCAGGGCCTCGATGTGGAGAAGCGACAAAAGTGGTCCTCCCGCGGTATACGCCTTCTGTCATTCTGTAGATGCTTTTTGCACAAGGGGCAGATGTCGTAAACGCTTTTTGTCATTCTCCTGGTGAAACATGCACTCGGTCTATTTTCTTAATATTGACTCAGATTTGACTACTTTGAAATTTTCTTGCAAATTTGTGCGACCTTCAAGCAACCGCATGCTTTAGCCAAAACTTCCACGATCCAGTTCCTCCTCTTCCCAAACGAAGCGAGCGCAATGGTGCGTGCCGCGTCTTCTGTTCTGCTTCTGCGAGCGCGCGGCTCTCTGTGCTCTTTATGCGTTTGCCTACACACTCACACCGGTCGCGGCGCCTAACTCCCTCTATAACAGCCAGGATACGAGGCTGAAGAGACAATCAAGCGGATCAAGTCCCACAAAGGCGTCCAGGCCGTGCTCGTCGTCAACCACGAGGGCGTGCCGATCTACAGCAGCACGAGCGACGAAGAGTTCGCGATGGATCACGCGGCGCTGATCTCCCAGCTCGCCGCCAAGGCCAAATCCACGATCCGCACGCTCGACCCGACCAACGACATGACGTTTCTCCGCATCCGCTCCAAGAAGCACGAGATTATGATCGCGCCTGACAAGGAGTACGCGTTGATCGTAATTCAGAACCCAAACCCAGGGGCTTCGGCGGCCCACGATGCAC
This sequence comes from Pythium scleroteichum, assembly GCA_023335855.1. Lineage (NCBI taxonomy): Eukaryota > Oomycota > Peronosporomycetes > Pythiales > Pythiaceae > Pythium > Pythium scleroteichum. Next base: position 3,019 of record JAADVR010000668.1, read on the forward strand.
TCAGCGAGCACAACTAGGGTCGTTCAATTGAGGCCTCGAATAGTCATGTATTTTAGCTCCGTCTAGCGTCCAGTCATGGTTTCCGAACGCACCACAGTCTCGATAGTGGGGAAGAGAAGCTCTCCTAAGCGGCTATATAAGTGCTAGTGTTATTCGATGGACAAGAATCCTTCTTGAGTCTGACGAGGCGTCGACGAGCACGTCGATCGCAATCCGAGCAATCCGAGCAATCGGCGTGGAGCAATCTCGGTTCGCCGAGCTTGTAGTTGCGCCTGAAACCGCCGAGCACAACTGACTAATTTGTATTAAGCGTATGCACCGAGCGACTGACGAAGGCAACGTGCAACGTTCTATGAAGTCGTGCATTGGTGCACTGCCCTAACTCGGTGGGCGGCATCCTCTGGCATAAGATCGAAAGCCTCAAGTAGACCAACGGAAGCCATCGCTCACCCGACCGAGTCGAGTTGCGTGCGACTCTGGGCAGCTTCAACGTCACTCGCTTCGTTCCACTTCCTTGGAAGTCCAACGAGATGATTGCGCCGGCTTGAGGTCAACCACCGCCAATAAGCTATGGCTAGCGAATGGCTACAAAGTACGATGATTTGCTGAAAAAAGAATATTTATTTATTTCAGCCAATAGAAGTGGAGGATTATGCGACATGGGACGAGTTCGCTGGGTGTGAGGGACTCGCTGAACTCTCGTGCCCTCAGACCTCGAGGCATCAAAGCCCTCTCTAATCGCACAACACCTCGTTGGCTCCTTCTGCCGCATTGCGAGACGACCCGACGACACTTCCGACACTAACGCGGTCTACTCGCTCCTGATTCGCGATCGTTCGAGGTCCAGCAGTGCTATATTCGGTCTAGGCGAAGTGATCAAACCCTCTCAATGATGAGCAGCTACCACCCAGCTGACTCGCCCCGCGGCGCGAACGAAGTCGAGCAGTACAACCGCAATGTGCAGGATACGTCCAAGGCGATCCAGGAGTTCCACCAGCTCACGCGCACGATCCAGCAGAAGATGACGCTCTTTGGCACACCACAAGACAGCCGCGTGAACCACCAGCAGCTCAAAGAGCTCACCGAGAAGGGGAACCAGCTGGTCGGCAAGATCACACGGCGGCTCCAGGACCTCCAGCGCGCCTGCCAAGGCCCGTCCGGCCGCACGCGCAAGACGCAGGTCAACAAGCTCTCGAACGACTTTAAGAACCAGCTCAAATCGTTTGAGCAGACGTGTGCGAAGCTCCTGGAGAACGAGAAGAACGCGGTCGCGAACATTCGTAAATCGTCGCGCTCGTTCCGAAGCGACGACGGCGATGCACATCCTGCCGGTCTCGATAACTACACGGAGGACAAGATCTACACGCAGGCCAATATCCAGAGCTACAACGAAGACGGTAGGTCACGCGAGTCCCTGAGAGTTCCAGACGTTTATTCATCCTTTCTGCGTCTGTCTCCTTGCAGATCTTGCGCGCCGAGAAGCTGATATCGTTGACATCAACCATCAAATGCGTGAGGTTAACGCAGCCTTCCGTGAGGTGGATGACATGATCGCGGCGCAGGGCGAAGTCGTTGGTACGCCTTATTTTTCCGATTTGACGTGTTGTGGGCTGAGACTTACATGGCGCTTTGCGATTTCCAACAGTGGAGATTGAGGATAACGCGGACAACGTGAGGGAGCATGTGGAGCTCGCGCGAGAGCAGGTCGCGATGGCCGACACGCGTCGAGGCTACTGCCAGTGCGGCAAGACCAAGATGATGTGTTGGGGTCTAATTGTGCTCATCGCTCTCGTGGTCGTGCTCTCGCTGGTTCTCTCGCTCAAGTAGAGCAAAGACCATGGTTTTATTGGAGCTTCTGCATGGGCGCTTTCCTCCCCAGGACGACAAGGCCTTTTTTGCTTTAATCATTATTCATAGATGCTCATGGAGTCTATCCATGATGGATGGAGATCCACGTTTGGTTTCTTTCCATGTCTCCAGAAGATTTTCAAAACCCCAGAAAACGGAATCCTGAAATATGAGGAATGAATTGATGTGTCTGGCGCTGTATTCACATGGCGCCATAGAGGAAACCGAAGACATTCCCAATTCGAGTCATCGGCGTCGCCCTCGTACGCCACGCGCAACGAACGAAGCGGCCTGTACGCTTCTCCTCGACCAGCAACCATACAGCACGGTAGGCGGTCGAGGGGTCTGCGTGCTGCGAAAGTTTGAGGCCGTTCTGACGACTCGTTGCGCCGTGACGGCGGCTGAATGCGACCAGACCAGGGAGCTCCGATGGAAGGCCAGGTGGTCGAAATGACCGAGGCCGAGCAGGCTGCCCACCAGGCGCAGCTTGAGCAGCAGCTTAAGTCCTTCTGGGCTAAGCAGCTCGTGGAGGTTCGTGCGCTGGGTCCCTGCTGTCGGTTCCAACTCCATACGCTAGACCTGACTGGCCGTGTTTCTAGATGGAGCAGCTCGAAGTCGGCAGCGAGCAAGGTGCAATGCTGTGTACACAACTGCCGTAGACGTACTCTCATCTCGCGAGTATTTATCGATAGATTTCAAGAACCACAACGACTTGCCGCTCGCGCGTATCAAGCGTATTATGAAGTCGGACGAGGACGTGCGCATGATCAGTGCCGAGGCGCCCGTGCTCTTCGCCAAGGCGTGCGAGATGTTCATCCTGGAGCTGACGCTACGCTCGTGGAGCTACTCGGAGCGCAACAAGCGCCGAACGCTCCAGAAGGAAGACATCCAGGCGGCGATCCGGAACACCGACATTTTCGACTTCCTCGTGGACGTGATCAACTAAATTGTGTCGAGCCCCCAGCGACAACAACCACAGCCTCCCTCCCCCTTCTCAGCGTCACGACAGAACACCGTAGAGATGCGCGTCTGGCTACACTGTTCCATATACATATCTCGTGAGTTGATCGTAGTCTGCTCCTCATTGCTTGAGCTCTTCTACGTGGTATGTTGCCAACAAGCAACTACTGAACTGTTTCTTGAATGTAGACAGACGATCTACGTGTCGCTCGAATAAAAACGTCCTTTTCATGTAGTTTTTACGTAGTGATGTGGATGACTTTCTAGGAGCCGACTCTTGGCTGATCTTGATTGGATCGAGGAACGTTCCAGTAACACTACGGTTAATTTCAGCCAATAAAAGTGTTCCTAGAACTGTGGATACTCAACCATCCCAACTGAAAGCCGTAATTACGGCATTTCGTCGACAGAGTTGAACTTGAAGCGAACCTATCACCAACACGCCGGAAAGATTCGCAACTTGACAGCGTGGTCACTATCTCCTCAGAGAGCCACAATGGACATGCGCCACGCGATGCATTCCAGCTCGCCTCTGCTAACTTGAACACCGTCGTAGTCTTGCTTGCTACCTAACGACCAGCCTCGTCACTACTAGCATACCGTCGCACCGATCACACGCAGTCGAGTCACCCCTTGAAGATACTACCTCTAAACAGTGACATCACGGTAAGTTTCGCTCTGCCGTCAGCTCCTGAGCTCTTCGAATCAGCAAGTGACCTATTCGTCATTGCTCGACTTGCCTCGCGTCCCCACCTCAGCTCCTCGCTCTCTCCGCCATGATGATGCACCGCGCTCTCCAGCGCACTGTCGCTGCGCGCCCGATGTCCGTTCTCTCTCGCGGCTTCGCGCACAACTCGAAGGAGTTCGTCGGCATTGTCGGCCTCGGCCAAATGGGCGGCCACATGGCCAACAACATGCTCACCAAGGGCCAGAAGCTCGTGGTTTTTGACGTGGACGCAGCCAACACCGAGCGCGTGGAGGCCATGGGCGCTATCGCTGCGTCGTCGGCGCGTGAGGTCGCTGAGAAGTGTGACACCGTGCTCACCATGCTGCCTAACACCGGCATCGTCGAGGAGGTCTACCTCGGCGAGGGTGGCTTCCGCGATGTCGTGCGCCCCAACCACTTCTTCATTGACTCGTCGACGATCGACGCCATCTTCACCAAGAAGCTCTCGGACATCTACCACACAGAGTTGAAGGCGCGCTTCGTGGACGCGCCCGTGTCGGGCGGTGTCATCGGCGCAGAGAACGGCACGCTCACGTTCATGGTCGGCGGCACGGCCGAGGAGTTCGAGACTGTCAAGCCCACGCTCCAGTACATGGGCAAGAACATCGTGCACTGTGGTGCCAGCTGTAAGTAGGCTTGGTCGTTACGAGGAACATTGTGGAACGCGTGCTGATCGGTGTCACTGGTGACTTCCAGCGATGGGCCAGGTTGCCAAGGTGTGCAACAACCTCGCACTCATTATCCAGATGGCTTCGGTCGCTGAGGCTATGAATCTCGGCGTGAAGCTCGGCATGGACCCCGCGGTACTTCGTGGGTGAGTTGTTCTCTCTTGCTTCTGATGTTTGATCGAGACAACTCACAGTTATGTTGCGATTTTCAGCATTATGAACACGTCGACGTCGCAGTGCTGGTCATCGACGCTCTACCACCCGTACCCAGGCCTCATGGAGAATGTGCCATCGTCCAACGACTACAAGGGTGGTTTCTCGTCGGCGCTTGTGAAGAAGGACCTCGGTCTTGGTGTCGATGCCGGCAAGCAGGCTAGTGTCTCGCTCCCGCTCACCTCGGCCATGCTCCAGATGTACACCATGATCGTCAACGATGGCTACGGCAACAAGGACTTCAGCTACATCCTGCAGTACCTCAAGGGCAAGAACTAGAGCAATCACTATCAAACTCATCGCGGACCCACACCATGATCGTTGACCCAAGTTGTGGCCAAAAAATATACAAAAGCTTATGATTCGTCTGGATCTACTGCGAACCACATCACTGACCGAGTGCGGCGTCACGTTCTGTTTGCTTGACCATGTCGCCGTCGATCTTAGCGACCTTAGGGATTCGCTTGAGAACCTGAATGCGCGCCTCTTCCTTGGACATGTTGTCGTAAATGGGGTTCCCGACGAACAACACATCACGCAAAGTGGGCAGACTGGCTAGCTTGTCGAGTTCGTCCCAGCTCTTGATGAGATTGTTGGAGAGATATAGCGTTGTGAGGTTGGTGAGCCCGGAGAGTCCGTCTAGCGTGGCGATGAGATTGTACGACATCCACAGCTCTTCGAGGGTGTCAGCCACATCGTCCAACTTCTCGATCTTCTTAATTTGATTCCGTCCGAGTGACAAGATGCGCAGCTTCTTCATCCCTGAGAGAGGAATCAGACGGTCAATGCTGTTGGTCGAGAGCGACAAGTGTCTACATAAACCGCAGGTGTGAGCCACGAGGTTTATCCCCCCAAAGTACCATTCCTTACTCGCAGTTCTTGAGCGTGTTCAGCGAGTTGTCAAGCTTGTTGATAGGTGGGATCTGACAGTAAAGCTTAATCACCGATGCTTCTTCGGCTGACGACCCATTCTTCGCTTCCTGCACTTTGTACATTAGTGCTGAGTTGACTTTGCGTCTAGTTAAGTCAACGCACCCATGCTTTGATCGCTTGAGCACACGTCGTCTGATGGACGAAGCCAGCATCAGCCATCGTGGAGTACGCACAGAGGCAGAGCGAGACCGGCACGCACCATCGTTCCTCGTTCTCAACGCGAAATGAGGAAGATATAAAGATCTTGAGAGTTGTTGGAGCCAAGACGCGCCGCGTTGGGTTCAGTCAGCGCGACGCATGATCGTGTCCCACGCTGCATTCGGTTCGCGACCTTTCGCGCAACTTCGAGCAAAATCTCGGATCCACATATCTAAGTACATTCTCAAATATTTCTACGATCGGGTTTTCGGAGGTCTCCCGATCCTCCGCCGAGGCTTTACAGCGCTTCCTTCTCTAACGTTCCGCGAGTCGGCTGACACGTCTCGTTGATGATCCCCGTCTTTTGATTCTTCGATGGAGGCGACATCGTTGTCCCTGTCCTTCAATTTCCCTTCTACCTTGGGCTTCTGCCTAGCTTCTTCTTGTTCATTCTGCTTCATCTCTTCTTCCCAACGTTCAGCGATTTCGAGCCTTGTTGCTTCCATCGTTCGTTCGCGCATGACTCCATCGATACGATCAACCCATCTCATGACTAGCCCCATTGGGCAATCAATGTACTCGGCCAGCAACTCAAGCGCCGCCTCGAATGGAGCGTGGAAGCAAGTGCGGTCCTGCCTAGAGTAGTGAGGGTAAAAGTACGTCGGCGGAACAGGTCGATCTAATTCCTCATCTGGTGGAATCTTTTCATCTGCATCACCCATCGAGACGTTGTGATATGCTTTCAGTCTGCTCACCCTTTCTTCAATGTCCTGAATCCGCTCGACACAAACCCCAGCTTCGTAGACAGGCGGATAAGATCGCAGCGGGTGATCGCTGTAGGTGTCATCAAAGTCGTGCTCCTTGTACTCGCCTAGCTTTTTTAGATGCTCGACGTGGGACTCAAAATCCTTTGGAATCTGCCCGCGATCCGAACCCAGAAGTATTTGCTCGCAAAAGTCGACAAAATCGCCAAGCTCCCGTCGAGGCATCCGGTCGGCTTCCGCCGCTGAGTACGGTGGGACATGATGGTCACGTCGCAAGACACGCTCGTAGATCCATTCGTTCCAGTTTGGACAAAGTCGAATAGCCGCAAGCAGGTACGCAGCGATACCTGGCGCGGAGTCTAAAGCCGAGTTACGCTCGTCTTCCGCTCGAGGCAATTTTGAAGGCTCCATCGGTTTCTCCGGAAGCTCCCCAGCAATATTAAAGTTGGCGCTGATCCACTGGAAGTTGCGAAACACTTGGGGCGGCAAGTTGAGATTCTCACACATGTTGTATGCGACGAGCGACGCGTTCAATGGTGGTAGGAGTATCTCGAGATGGAACTGGAGGTAGTGCGCGCGGTATGCAACGACTGCAGTCGAGATCCAATTCGTGCGAATCGTCGCATCGTAGAAGACCGAAACACGCTCGACAGCCTCCTGGATCGCAACGGGACACAGCGACAGCGCATTATAGTATGGCAGGTCGCCGCGGTCGATCCAGTACGCGTAGTCGCACGGCACTGCCGCGACGTTGAGCATCCGCCCAGCAATCACGAGCATTCCGACCAGATCCGGCAGTACGAACCAGTCGAGCGTGTGTTGCAGTTTGTTGGCCGTGAGCCTCTCGGTCTCGTGGGGGACTGACGTCGGCCCCGCATCCACGTTGTCCTCTGGGATCGTGGACTGGCTCTGCGTAAACAGTTTTCCGATATTGCCTCCATTCTCGGCATCCCATTGCTCAAGCACGTCGTTGGTCACGGCCGGGTCCATGGCCTTGTCGGTCGCGTGACGCGGGTAAAAAAACTCGGTGAAGCACCGCAGCAACGGACGCGCGCCCTTGATCTGCCAGACGTGCAGAAAGTGGAACCAGATCTCCTTGACAACACGCGGCAGCTCGGGCGGGAAGCCAAGCTTCACGAGTGCCTCGGCCTGCTCGTTGAGAATGTATTGCGTCGCAACGACGCAGTCAAAGAGCTGCACGGGACTCTTCTGCTCGACGACCTTGACCTTGCGCTCGCGCTTCTTGCGCTTGGCGCGCTGCTTCATGCGGCTCAGCGCCGAGAAGTCGATGCCCATGTCCTCGGCATCCTGCGTCTCGGTCCGCGTCTGCAAGTAGCTCTGCGTGCCACAGAGCTCGCACACGAGCTCGCCGAAGTAGTTAGTACTGAAGTTGCTCTCGCCCTCGGCGCCGCAGTTGGCGCACACGATCGTCGCGTCCATAGTCACGTGGTCGCCATTGAGCAGCTCCAGCTGAGTAGCTCAGTTAACAATCCATCTTAAGTTAACGTTGCGAAGTGTGGGCCACATGGTAATATTGTATAAAGGAGGTATAGCCTTTGTAAATACATGTTCGAAGTTTGGAAGCTCCTCACAAGGTCAAGCTTGGACAGGGATGGGAATGGAGGGCGACGCGCGGCCGTCGCTGCGGTGGCTCCTGGACGCGTACCGCGCGATGCTTCCGGTGAAGAAAGTGCTGGAGGATCTCAGGAGCCGCCACGCGCAGCAGTGGGCGTCGCTCGAATTCCAGGTGCGGAGAGCGACGATCATCAACAGCACAAGTCAGAGATCCGAACTCGAAATCGTTCTGATTGCCGGTGCGTCGTAGGACGCGGTGATGCGCGTCGTGGTCCGCGATCCCGTGGCGGAAAAGTACGCGCCGCCACAGAGCTACACGTATCGATTCCTCAAGCTCTACATGGACGGTTCGTACCAAATCGACAGTTATGGCAACTTCAAGATTGGCCATCGGAACACTCACGACCAACTCCGGTGGGATGCTAGTGATTGAGAGCGTACACGGGGAACTGTCGGACGACTTGGCGGGCGAGATCATGGAGTTTGTCGCGATGGGGCGTGTAGTGGAGCCGACGGCGGCGGATTCTGATGAGATGCACCATGTCACCTACCGCATTTCGGCGAGTGCTTCGGGTTTGGATCAAGACTTCACTGTCACCTGCCGCGTGGCCTCAGTCTTCAATGATGTCGGACTCAAGATATGGGAGGCCGGTTGGTTTCTTGCAGAGTACGTCCTCTCCCATCGCGAGCTCTTTGTTGGGCGTAGCGTACTGGAGCTTGGGGCGGGCGTTGGTATCACAGGAATCGTCATGGCGAAGTGCGTTCGCATGAGCCGTCTGGTCATGAGCGACTATGCACCGAAGGTTATGCTTAATCTGCGATACAATACGGAAATCAACGGGCAGGATACTCCCTATGTGTGTTCCGTCGACGTCGAGGCCATCGATTGGGAAACGTGGGACCCCGAAGAGGCCAAGACCAAGAAGAATTACATTCGACCGGATATCTTGCTGGCAGGCGATTGTGTGTATGACGTTGCCGTATTTCCTCCGCTTGTCAGTGTTCTCCAGGCTTTCCTCGGAGACGACCAAGACGACGAGGCTGTTTGTGACGAGCGCGTAGTGAAGGACCCAACAACACGGCGTGTGGCCATCTTTGCAGCAACGATCCGAAATCAGGCCACGTTTCAGACGTTTCTCAACACACTTGCTAAGCAGCAGATTATGTATGAAGACATCACTAGCGAATCGGTCAAGAGCATGAGCATGGCCCCATTGTTTCCTTACGACAACCGTGAGCAAATCCGGCTGTGCAAACTTTACCGTATAGTTAACACCGACAATGGAGTGTGATTAATCATCTCGCGTGGACTGTGAGTGCCGCGGCTGCTGTTCCCATCGACATGGCCCCGAGCTTGGCAGCAGACCTAGGCCGTCCCTTACTTTTTTCTTCTTCACTGTTCCTTTTATACTTCGTTTGGCCACCACGTTAGATGAAGAAGCTGACGTGGCTCGCTTGGCTAAATCTTCAGGATCATGTAAATCGGACGAGTAATCTTTCGAAGGTGGAGCCAAGCAGCAACAAAATTAATCAAAATACCAACACCAAGAGAATCTAGCAATTTCAAGAACGTACTCATCAGGAACTCGGTGATGGAAGGCAGTTTTGCGACGTCTACAGCTCGTTTACCCTTGCAGTTCCTCAGGAAGAAGCACTGCTCCCAAGTAAGCGATCGAAGAACACGAGGGTGAGATACTTGGGTCTCAGATTCATCTGAGGCAGTTCCTGCACTCATGATGTGATCTCTCTCATCTTGAGTCTCCCCGGCGGCAACTAGGCGATGGACAACTTGCGTCCAGCCTAGCCGGCACGCGATGTGGAGAGCTGTTTCTCCTTGAGCATCAACTGCGTCGAGAAATGCTCCACTGTAAAGCAACAAATCGACGACCTCAGCATGACCGGCTCGACAGGCCTCGTGGAGCGGCGTCGTTTTTGTCGCGCTGCTGTCGATCATGTTCACATCGAAGAGTAAATCTGCGATGAGAAAGTGAACAAAATCGATCTGCCCATTCCATGCTGCCACGTGGAGAATTGAGTCGTAGTTGTCCGATCGCGACCTTCCATGCTCTTGAGCTAGATTGCTACCGCTCGAAACAACTCGTTGTAACTTCTCGTACAACTTACACCAATATGGGTCGCTGATACGTGTGCCTACATCAACGGACGACCGAAAGGTTTGCACTTTGTCTTCCCAATACGCGAGAAGAGAACTGTTCTCAGCAGTTTGGACCAACTCGTGTTTCAATCGATGAACAATTCTGTCGATTTCGTTGAGTCGCTTGCGCATCATTGATTCAATGAAACCTTTGGGTTGGATCGCACTCTCGATTTGAGCTTTTGCTGTGTCGCCCTGCGGCCAACCGAATTCCGTGGTCCACAAAGAGCTCCTCAACTTACTCACTCGTTGTGACGAAGCAGCTTTGACTGCTTCCCCGCTCAGCCATCTCTGCTGCTCGCTCTCTGCGGCATGGCGCCTTACAAGTTCGGTCGCACGAAGTTGCTCGAACTCGGAGGAAGATCGAAGCGCACTTTCTGCGAATAGTTGCCTAAGTTGCTTGGCCTCCTCAGTCCGTGTTTGCCGGTTCTTTTCTCGCGCCTGTTCTGCGGCGTGTACTTGTGCACTGCGTTCGGCTGCTCTTTGCTCGGGAGTCTTCCGATGTGACAGTCTCTGGCCAGCTTGAATTGGCTTGCGTTGGATGCCAGCCGATGTCGAAGATGCATTGATAATTTGCATTTTTAGTGAGGTTGCTTCCGATGGGGCCTGCGGAGCCCGTTGAGGAAAGAATGTCGACACGTTGAGGATCGCCAAGGGACCAGTAACCATGTCTACCAGACGAATGCAAGACTCCCGTGTTACTGGTTGGCGTGCGGTGGGCCGATCATCTTTGCACCGGGTAGATGAAATTTCCCGCGCACTGGTGCGGGATGGCGATGGCTGGGGCTCTTCACATCGATGGGCATCGTTTATCACTGCTTGGGAGAACGCATTCTCGCCGACAGACTCCAAATCACTTCCCCACGCAGGCGGTGATGGAGTCACCTCTGCATTGTCAGTTCGGTTTTCACCTACTGAGCTATTCCGTTCTGGTCCTTGCACAGTTCTATCGAAGCCGTCATCAGCTGTGATGGTCGAACCAATTTGATTCTGAGAAGGCTCGCCAGTGAGCAGGTCGGACTTTGTTTCTTCAACAATTGCAATTCTCAAGCCCTCAATGATTGGTTCTTCGTAGGGCACAACGGCAGAGTCTTGCTCCTGCAAGGTAGTGGGCGAGTCGCTCGGATTCAAATCGCTGTCTTCTTGAGAATCTAGTCGCAGCGAGTTTCTTGGAGATTGCTCGGTTTCTTCAGCATCTGGAGGATGGGTACCATCGCCAAAAGCTACAGGTAGCGTGGGTTCCTCCGACGGTTCCTCAGGCTGGTATTGATCTTGTTCTTGCTCTTGAACACAAGATAGTGTTTGAGGCTGTTCACCGAGAGAGGGTGGAGCTCGCTCCAGGCTCAATGGAGGTGGTTCTTGCGCAACTTCGTGGAGGTTGCTCTGACCGTTTTCAGCACGATCACCTTTTTCTAATCCATCGAAGTGCGGAGCAACCATCTCTCTCTGCCAATCCTTGTTGTTCTCTTCAACCACTCCAACATCGACAAGTCGGTGCCGCTCCTTACGCTTCCGCGCCACACGTGCTCGGGCCAAGAAACAGCGCACGAGGCATTGGATCACGAGCGCCATTTCATCTAAAGCGAGTTGTTGCATCAGTTGCTCTCTCTGAATGAGCTTGGTGTCCTCACTCGTGGCATTTTGTGTACCTGGATCACGTTGCACGTTGAAGAACTCGCTGTTTACCGAAAGCTCACCTGCTGTTAGAGACTCGCCCTCCATCTTCCCAGACGATATTGGAGTGGCTTCCTCGACTTCGGTCACAATTCGTGCTGTTCCACTTCGTTGCCTTGCCGAAACCCCCGATGAAGAAGGAGGACGCGAGTTGGATCTCCCCGTATCAATCGACTTGACTGTCGGAGTTCGTACGAGCAAGACACGACTAGACCCGACGGGGGTTTTCGACAACGTCTCAATGGCTCGGCGCACCTTGTCTTCAAATTCTGGAGTGATCGGAACGGGCGGGAACTGCGAAAGAAGCGGAACAGTGACGCGATCCGATTCGGCAGCGTCCTCTGAAGGGAGTTCAGGTGAACGGATTTCAATGCCTTCGGTAAGTCGAGCGTGATACTCCAGAAAGGATGCTGGAGCTTCCCATACGCATTCACCAGTGATGTGGTTGTAGTAGTACGGCAAGCCGTCCGTCTCGTTCAGGAACATCATCCACTCTGACCCGTCGTCCACCACGGTCGATGCGTTACCTTCGTTACCAGCACTCGCCACACTTCCACTTGCGTTCTTTTCTTCCTCTTCTTCTTCCTCTTCCTCTTTTCCATCTGCATCACCACCACTCAATAGTGCGTTGAGCTGATCCATTTCCTCAGCAGTTGAGGGCCGATGAGATCCGCGTGCTACAATCGAGCTGGAAGCCGTTGTACTATGATAACCCGGTGGCGGATCCCAGACTGTCTCCAGCGTCTGTAGGTTCACGTAGTACACTCGACCATTCGCATCAGTTGCTTCAGTCCACTTGTGCGATATTGCAACGTCATCAGCGGTGAGAACTACTGGTTCCACGACAGGCGGGTGCCACGCTGATTCACCTGTACGGAGATTCACGTAGTATGCCTGGCCAGAATCCTCGTCGTGATGTAATTCCCACTCATCCCCAGCGGCGATATCATCGGCCACACCCGCCTCCATTTGTGCCGATTGTGATGAAGGATACAACCTGGATCCAGAAAGCATTCGAAGAGGCGCGCAACCCAACCGGTCCGTCACGACAATTTAAAAATATGGACGTGAGCCATATTCAAAATTCACAACCTCGATCGACACAGTCAGCGTAGCTTGCATTCATTTCACCTGTCCCTCGACAACGAAAGCATCGAGACGTCCTGACCGCATCCAAATTCTCACCTAAAAGAAACGTCTACTTTGCCTCCAGCTCGGCGACGAGTTCATCATCCTTCTCCTGCAAAACGACCGAACGCATGGTCAACGCGTTGTTCATCGAAATGGCTGCCACAACCAACGGACCTTTCGGCGACGACGCACGTCGTGGTTGAAGATACGGGCGATGTTGACTTCGGTCGTGATGATCTGGTCACGCAGGAATGCGAGGTCGGCGTCGATTTGGGCCTGCCACCACAATGGATCTTTGTCACTAACAGCACTGACGACCGATCGATTTATTGCATCGTACCAATCGCTCCTTGGCGGTCGAGACGTTTCCCTCGAGCAGCGTCATCGCCTCGTCGTACGAGTACTCGACCATGACATTCGCCTGATAAAGCCAACCCACTCATTCAACACAAGCCGAGAATGCCAGCTCGCCAGACGCTACGACGTACACCAAGCCAGATGCAGACCTTGCCGACGCTCGAGTCGACCGTGGCCTTGGCGTAGACGTTATCCGCGAGGTTGAAGTGGGTCTTGATGTCTTCGCCATCCTCCTGCACACGACCCATCAACTCCACGACTCACAATCGCTCACGCCAGCCGACGCACCTGCTTCTGCACCAAGTGGCGCAGCATCGACAAGTCCTTTTCGGTCTCCGGGATCTTGCGCTTGAACGAGTCGCGGTTCTTCTGGAGGTTCACCTCCATAAACTTGTACTTGCTGCCGCCAACGACACACCGTGAGCTCGGTTCCTCAAAGCGACCAGACCGCTTCCCACCTGTAGAGCTGCTGCAGCGCACCGACGAGAGGCTCGATCGTGCGGATGCCGATCGAGGCCATGAACGCGTCGACCGATTCCTACAGTTGGTTCGGCATCAGATCTCGCGACCCACGTGGTCCCTGGACGCGCGAGAACCGCGAACGCACCACGAAGAAGGCCGCGGGGATGCCACGTGGGTTGCGCTCGCCCACGATGCGCTCCGGGATGCGCGCGAGCGCCTCCGGACTCTCTTGGATCTTCGCCTCGGTGGCCATTCTTGTGCGTGGGCTGATCCCCAATCAACCGGGTTGTGCGAACTTAACTACATATCGTTCTTAACGCTACTATCAGTACGATATGTTAAACGATAGACAGTTGGTATCAACCATAGTATCGAAGCAGAATCTGCGACGTGTGACGAGAGTTGCCTAGCCGCATTGAAAACCTCAACCTGAGATGGTTTGTCTCGGCTGGGATCATGGCGGCGATCGCTAAACGCCCGTGTATTCTCATCAAGCAGCCGGTCTCCAAGGTTGTTCGCGGCACGTCCTGGGCGGACGCCGTCACGGCATGCGCAGGGATGGGAAAAAGGGAGAGAACGTCTGATCAGCTATGCGTCTGAATCATCTCTTGGGCCAAACAAGAGCTTGACAAGGCGCGGCCATTGTCAGGGAAGACAGTGCCACCTTCACCGCGAAATTTTCATGAGCGATAGGAAGGATACATGCCGTTCCTAAGCGCTCAAAAATTTGGAGGGAGGTGCCTTTCGGGATGAGACCTCCTTGATCCACGCGTCGACTATGGCGTTGTGGTCATCCGTCCGTCGCACTGGCGGCGATCGGGGAGGCTTCCAGGCTATCCGCAGCCGCGCGGTTTACGGGAGGACGACGTGGCTATCGGCTTAACGACAGGTGTAAAACGTGGCATCAGGAGGTGTCCTTGAATCACGGCCGTGGATGGGATTTACGCTGGCTCGCTTTCTCAAACCTTCTCCCACACAGTAGGTTGGGGCTGCCTGGAAGGAGAGACCTCGAATGAAACGACTTAACGGGCTTCGCGGACCTCGCACAGTGCGAAGGCGAGCCGCACCGACGTGGCGAGCGGCAAATGCAATAAACCTGACTGCAACCCATTCAGGTTTATGGTACACACACCTTGGGTCCATCCTGTTCTGCGTCGAAGCAGAAGAGGTCACCGCTCCTTGAAGAAGGAGGAGAGTTCCGGATCACTGGCAGCGCGTGTCGAATCAACGAGCATTTCTGCGTCTGATACATGACGCGCGAGACCTGTACCTCGCCGACTCGTGGCGCAACCGCTGATCAGAAATTTCGCCGACTCTAGGTGCAAGTGTAAATCCCGTAGCGGTTGAACTTGGCACGTCGGAACCCGACGTGCTGTCTGCATAATCCGGTGCTTGGACGGCGCGGGGGATTATTGACCGAGCTTTGCATAAACGAAAGGAGGAGGAGACGGAGCGTTTATTGTGGCGGAAAGTGATTGCCAAAGCGAGTTGTGGAGAAACTGCAACTCACAGAAATGAGCCAACTTGAACCTCGGGGCTCGGCGGAGCTGTTCACTCATCACCTCTGCGGGGTTCTACGTTTGGATGATTTCCCGTTTATCCAAAACAGAAAAAACACTGTTTTTTATGGATCCTCGAAAATGAATAGTTCTACAGAAAAGATGAATAGGAAAATAAAGTCGGGTGCCGATTGGATGAATGACACTGTCAGAATGAGTATGCTGACAAGGAGGGTCGACCCGAGAATCCTTCGGTAGACAATACATAATTGATGGGTGCACGGTGGATGCCTGGCTCAGACTATTTCTGAAGCGGGCACTCTCCCTGACGTACGTGGATATCAGAGTAGGAGGTCCCAGATCTGAAGCTCGACTGGAAAATAATGTCTGGCCAACACAACTCGCACTCTCAACGGCGGCCCACAGAGGAAAATGGCAAAAATACAGATTATTGTACACATGTGCAGTCAAGCACCGGTATCGCGTTTAGAGCCCCCTCAATTTTAATCGAGGTAATGAGTACCATCGCGCCTTGCGACTTTCGTGAGCTGACCAAAGAGCGGGCGACTTGAAGCTGAAATGAGGCGTCAGAGCAGAGGGGAGTGAGCCGGTCCAAGTGCTTCGAGTTCAAGGTCCGTGCAGCAGCTGATCGTGATTCGGCTGAGTCACTTTGCCCTCAACAGATCAACGCGGCGATCCGATTGGCTCCCGCGCATCGCAGATCAGCGAGATCCGCTTGGGTCGTGCATCAGCGCCACGCCTTCATCTCCTCGTGTTGATGCGGCAAACAATTTGGACACTGCGAGGTCCGCCGAAAGAACCACGAGGTTGGTGGAGGCTGGTTCTGTACTCGTCGGTCCACCGAGTCCATCTGGATGTGTATCGCCAACGAGCCAATGAAAACACCAGAACTCAACACCTGCTGCTCAGCTGGTCTGTTTCCCACGCCCAGCGGCGGTGCCTCTCGGCTGCTCACTCTTCAATCTCCCCTCCGGTAGTCAAGTCAAACATCCGCCATGTCGACTCAAGTGAAGGAGCCCGCGTACAACGAGTACGCCTCGCCCAAGGTCGATGACATCGAGGGACAGAAGCCGGCCAAACGCATCTCGCTGTTCATGCTGCTGATCGTGTCGATGCCTCGTATGGCTATCAACATGGCCTGGGCGGCCCAATGGGCTGCGCTCGGTCCATACCTCGGTACCATGCTTCCC
>JAADVR010000669.1:0-19311 GCA_023335855.1 Pythium scleroteichum
CCCCCCCCCCCCTTCAGCTCTGTGACGAGCATACAAACGCCCAGTCAACCGCGGCGAGGCGACAGAACCCGACGTGTCCCGCGTAGCAGCGACGCGCTCCGAACGGATTAGGGTTCAGCCGCCGACGTCATCGCCCTGGTTGCCAGCTGGCTGTTGAACACGATCTTGAGGATGGACTGTAGCCGACAGAATAATACGCGATGACGTCGCCCACTTGATCACGCCAGGTGGCGCGTCATAGCCACCACGACCTTTCGTCCTGGTGGGGCTTGCTCATGGGCCGGTGCTGGGCGGCGCGACAAGCTCCCGGCCAGTCGGTCGCGCCAGTCAGTGGCACCATCAACATCCTCTGGCATCAGGGACAAAGCGCGTGGTTGGTGGGTGGATTTTCAGGCAGATCTTGGTCCGCGCTTTTTCTGCGCAGAGGCGAGTCTGCTGATTCGACGGCATCACTCGCTGCATGGATGAGGCAGTCGTGGATGACGTTGGCCGCGTGTGCTGACAGCGGTCAGAATGACGCGGCGCGTCGTCGCCATGAAAACCCACGAGTGTCCTCGCAGACGAGCGCGGGTGCAAGGTGCGTGCCTCGCCCCCATGCTCCATGTCAAATCGACATGCACGGTCGCAAGGGTCCACACAGGAAACTAGTTCTGCTTGGGGTCGGGGCGGTTGTCAATCGTCAAGGCTGGCTATATTTAAGGAATGTCAACCATCAGCACGGTCTCCTCGCGCCGCCCGGCGTGCTCGAGCAGCTCAGGCCTTTTGAGCGACATGGCGCAGCTCGCGCCAACGAAGAAGGTGCCATTCTCGCTGCCGATGCGGTTGGAGCAGAGAAAGTAGCAGTTATCCTTGGCGTACTCGCCCTTCTGGAGCGCGTCGACGATCGGATGGAGCCGCGTCGCCCAGTATGACAGCGTCGGGTACGTCTCGGAGTCAGGTGGATCGAAGTCGCACCAGGCACAGGAGAAAAGCACGAGGTCGCTGCCTTCTTTGGCGGCGTGCGTGCCAAACTCAAAGGCCTCGAACGGCGCAGCAAAATCGTTCGGGTTGATGTCCATGCAGATGCCGAACGAGATGGTCTTCTTGAGCCATGGACAGAACCACGTTTTGAAACCATCTCCTGGCGTGGCCCACGGCTTGTCCGTCTCATACAAGAAGGTCTTTCGAGGGTTCAACATGAGCTCGCCCTCCGGACTCAGTACCATCATGGCATTGTACAGATTTTGCGTCGCTGGGTCCACTTCCACGTATCCACACATGACCATGCAGTTCAGTCTGCGTGCTTGCTCTCGACACCACGAGAACGTGGCGCCGTCCCCCGCGACCTCGGCGACTTCTTGGACTTCTTCTTTGGTCTCGAACACGTAGCCCGTGAAGGCCATCTGATCCGCATCGCCACGGTCAGATCTACCGGTATCGACCCGAAAAAGTAGATGCCCAACAAACCTCTGAGAGCATGAGAATGTCGATTCCATCAGATTTGGACAGCAACGCAATCATGCGCGTCACATGCTGGTTGAGGAACATCGTCAGGATCTGCTTTGGCCTCTTTACCCATCTCGGATCCTCCCGCGTACCTCGACATTGCGCTGTACCTGGCCGATCTGCGGGTCTACAGGTCGCACCAAAGCCACGGCGAGTCACTCACTGAGTTCTCAAACCCTCTCGACGCGGTGGAGGTGCCTACCGTACTGCACGATCGCCGCGCGCATTTGCTCCTCGTGGGCCTCGCGTCTTCCAGGATCAAGATCCTCAACTCAAAGCAACGCCACCAATTTGCTAAAAATCTCAACTCAGACTGGATGATTATGACCAATCAGAATTGTTTAACATTAGCGAAGCTAATATCAGTAGGCCTGTTGAACTTCAACATGAGTGCGTTTCCGACCAAAAGCGAAGGATACTTGTTTTATTTACGATTCAAAAAGGAGTTCTCTAGTGGTGATAGTGTGGATGAGCTGAGTTTCCGTGCGAGTGGCCTCCATGGTTGAATCCTCCATGGCTGTGGCCTCCGTGGCTGTGACCTCCGTGATTCTGGTCGAGACTGAGTCCGTGGCCAGCAGTGACTAATGTTGGCCGGTACGCGAGAAACGACGGTGGGCTCACGCGCTGGTTTGCATGATGCTCCTGTGGATTGTGTGTGTGCTGGCCGCGATTGAATTGCTGGCCAGGGCCAATCGCGGCAGGAGCATGGTTATCTGGCCTTTGGAATAAAGGCCGTTTCTGGTGGTGGTTGTGGCGGTGGAGAATATCGTCTCCGGCTGGGTTCTCGTGTGTGCTCATCTGCGAATGATGATCAAGGTCATCATCGTGTGCATGATTATCGCCATGGTCATGGGAGTGGCTGTGGTTGTGCCCATGGTCGTGGGAGTGGTTCTGTCCCTGGCCGTGGGAATGATCGTGGTCGTGATGGTGGTCATGAAGTTCCAGGTTCTTCAGGTACGCCTTTGTGTACACGTCATGGTCTCCATTCAGCAACACTTCGCTCTTCTCGACCTGGACGGAAAGGAACTTGCTCTGCACTCCAGCACGCTTGGAGAAAATACCCCGTACATGACAGAGCACAAGCTGTTCATTGGCTTGCGTGTCAACCACGACGTGAACGCTGGCTACGCTGACGTCACTCGAATGTCGCCACACATGCCACTGAACAATCCGCAGTACGTGAGGAACAGTCGTCTCAATCTCGCGAAGTGCATCCGCCACTTGACTTTCGATTTCTTTCGGGGTCCGCTGCAAAAGCTGAAGCAGTGTATCCTTCAAAAGCGACAACGTGCTGCCCAAGATCAGCAGTGCGATCATGACTGACGACAATGGATCCGCGATGTACCATCCCTTGAACTGGATGAGAAGCGAGGACACGATCACGCCGACACTGCCCAGCGTATCCGCCAGCACATGCAAGTAGACGCCGTACATGTTGCTGTTACTCCCATGGGAGTGGCTGTGGCTATGGCTATGGCCGTGGCCGCCGTGATCGCCGTGCCCGTGACCATGCACGGAATCGTGAAACCACACGAGCCCGACGATATTGACTCCGAGGCCGATAACAGACGTCAGCAGCAAATTATCGGTCTTCACATCCGGTGGGTCCAAAAGTCGAGAAAAGCCCTCGGCAATCAGGTGGGATGCCATGAACAGGAGCAACACCGAGTTGAGGAACCCAGACAGCACTTCTACACGGCCGTAGCCGTATGTATACTGCGCGTCCGCCGGTAGCTTGCCGATATAGGAAGCTACAAGTCCGATCATAAGTGCACCGTTATCGAAGAACATGTGACCGGCGTCTCCAATGAGCCCCAGTGAATTCGACCAAATGCCAACAAGCAGTTCGATCACCATGTATGAGACATTCACCGAGAGAAACATGAGCATTTTGCGAGAGTCATCTCCCTCCCATAGAGCCGAAAGGATCAGTGTCACATCCGTCGGGTTGCTGGCTAGTTTAGTCGTTGGAGATGATGACGAGCTCGAGCGGAATATGTCGAGCTCTGCTTCGTCACAGTGTTGCTCTGTGGATAGACGGATCATCTCGGAGAACTGCGCATACACAATCAGAATCGCAGCGACGAGATCAGCAACGAAGCGCAACCAGTCGTCTTCAAACGCAGAGACAAACAACGATCCCACAAGCCCCGTGATCGTGCACACCATCACCGAGATCCAACGGTTGCGCGATGACGCCTTGCTGAGTGGGTTCCGGTGGAAGTACATCGAGATGAGATGGAGAGCCGCAACACCAAAACCGCAGAGCATCCACCACGCGGCACTCGTCGCAACTTCTTGCCCATTCTCGTAATCGACAGCGTCGATGCCGATGCGTCGCGCACGAGGCGCGATGATCCACGACAACGGCAGCGCCATGGCGCACGCACACACCAGCGACAACAAGTGGAAGTGTGGAGACGCTTCGAGCCGGAGCTTGTTCTCGACCATCGCGTGCTCAGCGTGCTTCATTCCGAGAGCAAAAGCGATGAGTACGATTGTGTGCAAGAGCGAGCCGTATTCATACGCGTCCACACCCGCAACCAGCAAGTAACCCCCGAGCAAGAACATCCAGGTGTTACTGCTGGCCTTGGTTGTCGACGAGGATGCAAGTAGCGCGTCTTTGAGCGGCTGCAGCAACAGCGAGTCGACATTCTCGAGCAGGAACGCAAACAGGAAGCCGAAGTGGTGGAGTGCGTCCGCGCGGATGTAGCACTGCACCATAATGCGAACGCCGTTGAGTGGGAGCCGGTAGACCATGTCAGCGCGCGCAAAGGCGTCGAAGAACTGCTGCGTCGTGGCGTTCTGCTGGCTCCTGGTCCACCACTTGGCGGCAGCCTGGAGCGCAACGAGCGACAGCAGCAGCCACGCCATGGTCTGGAAATCGTTGCGCGCGTGGTGCATGACCTGCTGCTGCAGCACGAGCATCCCGAAGGACGCGGTGGCCGCGACCGCGCTGTCCTGCGCGTACTGCTGGGTCGAGGCTGCGCGCGCCGAGAAGACGGCGCCGTCCCCGAAGTCGGCGAGCATGTTGTGGGCTCTGGCTTGCGTCCCTCGCGCGGGAATCTCCACTACCGACCACGGCCCCACCGCACCGTGACCGGGATGATGCACGTTTCGCCGTCGGAAGAACGGGTCCGATGAGCGGGCCTTTTTCTGTGACTCGGCGAGACATGATTATGGCGGTTAAAAACACTTTTTACGAGAAAGACGTTCATGATTCGCCAAAACAATTAATCAGTGCAATATTTTGGCCAACCATAATCTGCCACTTCATGGCATGTGTTGTTATTTCAGTGCGCACCTGCTGGAGCGCCTGTCCTGCGCACCTCCGGTTAGTTGTGTGTCACTTCTGGGAAGATTCAGCGTCAAGGGGTCCTCGAGTCTCCGTCACGGCTCGTCAAGATTCGCGGCCCACGCACCTGCGCACGAGGGAACAGCAAAGGGGACGGACCGCAAGAGTGACAGGCTTTTAGTTGATTCGACCAACTGGCCTTAGTCGCTGGCCGTTTTGTTCTGATCCTGAATTGGTTTGCGCATCATGCGCCGTGTTTCGAGAACTGGCCGCGCAGCTCTACGTGGACTGGTCCTCGGACATGGTCGAGTCCTGCTGGTTGGCCCAGTGTTGGATTGCGTCGAGGAACGCGCCGATGTCTGGAAGAAGTCAATACGAGTGAGGCGTATGGCAAGTACAGGGGAGTAGGGTACTTACTGTCGCCCACCGCGAGCTTGCTGGCTCCGGCTGTGGGGTCGAGACCGAAATTCGCCAGCACGGCGTTGAAGTTGCCACTCTGCAAAGCGTTGACGAGCGAGCCGATGCTTTGGCGAAGTTGAGGAGAATGAAGCTGCGCACAAGATCCTGCCGTTAGAGACCAGTCTTTAGTTGATCGGAGTGGGCACACTCGTACCGTCGCTTGGAGCTCATGCGCATTCTGCACTCCCTCAGGAAGATGCTGAACAAGGGCACGGACAGCTGCTTCATCGTTGAGTAGGGATGAAACGTTCTCTGGGCTGAGTAACTTCTTCAATGAGACGCTCTTCGGTTGCTACCAACGTGGCCGTTTGATCAACAGAGTTCAAACCATGAGTGATGGGAGAGATCTTACCGCAAATGCTTGAATTGAGGCCATCGCGCGCTCAAGATCTGCTGCGGTGATCATTCCTGGAGTAGCAGCGGGAGGTCCCGGAGGTGGAAGCAACGCAGCGCGAGGAGCTGCTGGGGGCACTGGTGCGATTGGGACTTGAGCTGTGTGCGGTACTAATGTGGCCGTAGAGGGGGCTGGAACCGCTGATTGAAGAGCAACAAGATAGCATTAGTAAAACCATTCGCTTTTGTGTAGGATGTAGACAAGTGCGATGAAGACTCGGTGTTAGCAGACCTAATGGCATCGCGACGTGTGAATGACATTATTTCTTCCATGCCCAAAAACACAACTTACAGAACAAGCGGAGAGGATCAGACACCGAGATTTCATTCCATAATCCCTCTTTGCCCTCCTACCAAACCAAACAGAATCGTTGAGCGATCTTCCGGTCATGAACACGCCACGTCCACCGGCGCAAATTGAAAGAATCGTCACCTGGGGCGTGGGGGCTTTGGCTTGGTTGATCCACACGGGAATGCCTAAGAAGAAGACGGTCCTGGGTTTCCTCCGCTACTTCCACTGTTGCCACCCGATCCTCGAGACGCATCGTCCGGGTTTTGTGCGTTACCTGGATCCGACTGAACATCGCGCATACTCTCTTCAATGGCAAGACGCAGTAGCTCTTCCTCGGTCATTTCATCCATTTCCATTCCTCCAACATCGTGGTCGTATGTCGATGCCGTCGTAGCGGCGACGGAACTGGCGCCACCACTGTGTGAAGTACGTGATGAAGAGGCCGCAGATGTCGCTGGAGACGCAGTGGTTTGCGACGCAGGCAGTCCCATGTTCTGCAAAATGTTCTGGAGGTCGGACACCTGGACGTTCGAGTTCGCACTGGCGCCACCTCGGCCTTGTTCTCCTCCAGCTCCCATAGCCCTGCAATCGATAAGCACCAGTTGAGTATCGCGCAATGAATGCAATCCTGAGTATGGAACATACCCGAGCATTTGCATAATGGCGTTGTGGTCGAGCTGCACGTTTCCAGCGCCGCCACGGCCAGGCTCGCTGCCACCCGACGGCTGCACGTTGTTCATGAAGTCGTTTACTTTCTTCGCCAGCTCTTCGTCGCGCGAGCTGTCCTTGTGCTGTCGTCCAAATCGAGTTAGCTCGACAGGCTATCGGGCGCCGGTCCTGAATACGAACCTGCATCCAGAAAAAGAAGCGACGCGCCGAGTTCTTGTACTGGAGCAAGTAAACGCGGTCGCCCTCACGGCCCGTGTTCACGCGCGAGAATGTTGCATCGTCCGGGAACATGATGAAGTCCTAAGATGCCAAAGATCCATGGAATCAGCAACTCGCCCGACCGCAAGATCGTCGCCGACAGGCTTCATTTACCTCGGGGGCAGCTCCAGTCTGGCGATCGACCCACTGGAAGTGCACGAGCTGGTCGTCGCCGCGCGTGAGGCAGATCTTTCCCTTCTTCAGGTCAGGCGAGATGAGGAACTTGCCGTTGGCCGTCTGCCGCACATCCATCTTGCCGGCATTGAAGGCCACGAGCTCACTCTGGTATTTCGACACGATTTCGCTACGTCAGCGCGGGAGACTCGGGAGGGCGCATCTCGAGCTAAGTACGTACGCGTCCGGCCGTGTTGTTGCCGCCGAAGACGTTGCCGTACTGCGTGGGGAAGAGCGACATGGCCTCCGTCCAGGGGGTTCTTCGGCTTCGCTTCTTGAACCTTCTTGGTCGTTTGGATCGCAATAGGACGCCTCCCCTTCAGGACGCACAGCCCAAAATAACCAACGTTGTAATGAATGATGGTCACTCTAACGCGGGACAATGGATAGTGACCATGCAATATTGCCATCTTGACAATGATGGTGACGCAGGTGCTGAACTACCACGACGTTCAGCTCTACGACGCGGACGTGGCGCTCTTCGCCGGCTGCCAGTGGCTCAACGACAACGCAATCAACTTCTACTTCCAGTATGTGTACCACACGACGTGTCTCGCGGCGGTGCCACCCGCCGACGACGTGCTGCTCGTGGACCCGGCCGTCGTGTCCTGCATGATGCTGCAGTGCGACGACGACGACGAGTACGGGGACCTCGGGCGTGGCCTGCAGGTCCAGCGCAAAGCACTGTGTCTGATTCCGGTCAATGACAACCAGTCCTTCGACAGCGAGAGCAGCCATTGGTCGCTGCTGGTCTTCCACCATGGGCAGTTCGTCCACTACGACTCAAGCGCCGGACACAACACGCACGCCGCCAAGAAGATTGCGCGCACATTCCTGCGGCTGCTGGTCGCGTCCGGTGTGGAACGCGTGCCGAGATGGTCGAGTGATCTGTTTTTGAACCAGCGCGACTCGCCGCAGCAAGAGAACGGCTACGACTGTGGCATGTTTGTGCTGGTCACAGCCGAGTTCCTCTGTCGACAGCACTGTCGACGCGACGATGAACCACCCTTGGTTCTCCTAGAGTACGTCACGTCCGCGCGAGTGACTGCGCTGCGTCGAGAAATCCCGCGAGTCATCGCTCGTCTCCAAGGAACTCGCTGAAAAAGAATCTTCTCCGCCGTGTTTGTTTGCCGCTCAATAGAAGGAGGAGGCTATCAACCGAAGAGACCAGCGCCCTCAAATCAAGTTGCTGATGCTTGTTAGCTCCATCTCAGCCGTCTATTGGTGCGTAATAGACAGTGGCGAGTATATTTGGATGCTAGGGTTTGTTGATCGTAATGGGCACACAGGTGCGAGTTTATCACACGCTGAATATGCTTCGAGCGAAGCATCAAACAAGCAGCTCCCTTACGCCTCGGGTAGTCGAACATCCGAGTCTCTTTGACTCAGTTGATTCGTTCAAACCACGCTCAGGGGTTCTTGACACGCGACCATACCAAGAACTGGAACCTTTGCATCTCCCCTCAAAACTCAAAGACCGCATCAGTAAGGCGCAGCGGCGCGCAGCAGCTGAGAAGGATGGTAAGTGGGCGAATCACTAATGATACCTGGCTTTTGGGAACTCACGAACACTTTGGCACAGGCGTATCGATCTTCACCACGAACGGTGCAAGCTCGTTACTGCTCGGTGATGAAAAAGAGCCTGCTACAGCGAGCCCTCGGAGTCGAACCAATGATACGCCTGTGGTGGGACGCAGTAGAAGCCAGCGACGGAGAGAAGCGCAAATTGCAGGTTCTGGAGAAGGGGTAACTCAATCAGCGCAGATCAAGGAGAAGATACACTTGCCCGATGTCATTCTCGGTCACAAGATGCGCGAGTTTGAAGCCAAAATGAACCTCAATGCTCTCTTTGTCGATCCGCTCGAAAACAACCTCCACCACTTAAGCATTGAAGAGAAAGAAAGAGTTATGCTCCGTATGCAAGAGAAGATTCAAGCAATCATGACCGAAGTTGACGCACACTTTGTGCAGATCAAAGATGAGCTTGACGCTCATGGAGTCTTTGACACAGCTGCCAATTATCAACGCGCACAAGCGCTGTGTCTCGTCGAACTCCAGAGGCGATGCAAGCTGGAGAAGCTACGTGATGATGCAATGCGCGAAGTGCTTGATGAAAACGGCAGCATTACACAAACAGCGATGAGTCAAATGGAGGGAAAGTTGAACGAGCTACTCGCGAAGCATCAACGACGGTCAGAAGATGTCCGCAACCACGAGGCAGAGTTAGCGTTCAGCCATCTGCAGAAGAGCACCAAGAGCTTCGCTTTGAAACGGCGCCCTGTGGTGACGAAGCGTAATCTTTCACCTGTGAGAAAGATGCCACAAGTCAAGGAGTCCAATCAACTTGACCATGAAAGTGTCAATAAAGCGAGCAAAACACGCAACGAAAGCCCAAACACAATCACCAATATGGCATCATCTACTGCTACCGAAAGTGTCGCCGTGGAAGATTGGGCAACTCGGCACCCGCACATAGCGCAAGTGCTTCAAATACTCACTTCAAACGGCGGGAGTCCACCTCCGCCAAGTGCACCAATTGATGCGCTTGATGATTTTTCAGCAATCTCAGGAGAGAGTAATAGAGCAGTCTCAGGGTCGAAGCTCCTAAATCTCGCAGAGGAGTGGCACGAGCGATCAGAGAGCTACAAAATCATTGCGCTGCGAACTATTGACGAGCTGCAGCGTCGTTTTACTCGGTGGCGTTGGGACTCAACGCGTCGATCCCATGGCTCCAGCTCAACCCCGCTAAGCGAAACTGAAATCAAGTTATCTCCAACTTTTCTTCAGCGACTATATAGTCAACGAAATACGGCATCGGCCAGATTGAAGGAAGAAGAAGAGCGCAGCCGCCGACTTCAGGACCAAGAAACAAATGCAGACAGGCGGAAGAAGGCAGATGATGTGTACCAACAACTTCAAGTGCAAATCCAGGCTAAAAGACACGCACGCGATGCAAGACTAGTCGGAGCGGGTATCAAGCCAGGAACAACCTTCACCATGCAAACTCCTAGTTCAGCAACATTAACGTCGCATGCTGAGGCAAAGCGAACAGTGACTGCAGAGTCTGCTTTAGCTGGCAAAATCAAAAATGGCAGTTGTGCACCGTCGGCTCCTCTTCCACAGCCACGTCCAGACAAGACAGTCGCTTTAAGCAAGACTCGAGGATCTGAACTGTGTCTGGATTCAGAGACGGATGTCAAAGCTGGCTCACTGAGCGCATCGCTGTCAGCTCCAGTATTGACAACCATTTCAAGCCTCGCAGATCTTCGAGAGCGACTTCTCACCCGAAATGGATCACGCCGTACTTTCCGAGACCGAAAGCTCCCCTCTCTTTCAACTCAACAGAGTCGACGCTCGAGAGTTCGCGGTGATTCCCTGATAGGTGCTCCAATTTCCACCGATTTGTGTACCCTAGGTCATTTCTCTAACGCGCGGATCGAGGAGAGACGTGCATCCGCGCAGACGTGGGCTTGGTATCACCCCCAAGCAAAAATATGTTCCACCGAAACGCATTCTTTGGCGGAAGAAGATGAAGACGATCAAAGTGATATCGACGACAGCGAGCGACGAGATGCGATTGATTTCAAGGAAGATGTGGAAGGAAATGACGATTACGGAGACAACGATCTGGATAGTTCAATTGACGATGGCGGGAGTGAGGACGATGGAAAGTCGATACATTCATCCGTGTCCTCGCGACATGCCATCGGTTCCGCTCGTAGCTCGTATAGTGCTTTGTCCAGGAAAGCGGGATTCCATGGCATGGAGGACAAAGGACATCGACACGGAGGTCAGAAGAAGTACAACAAGTTTCCGAAGCGAGGTAGCCCGCGCAGAGCTCGTAGCAAAAGCCCATCAAAACATGTAAACTCTGCTGTGCGTGGCCCTCGTGGGAGTCGCTTGCTCTCAAGGCCAAGTAACAGCAGCAATGTCAGTGGATCCAGTGGTGGGATGTTTGCGGGTATCCATTTCACAGCGAATGCCCAGGTATTGCAGCATCACCTAGAAGAAGTCTGGCGAGCGTTGGATTTTCCTTTTTCAGCAAAATTGGTCATGCTTGAGAAGTACGCGAGTTTGCAAGACGGTGATGCGCTTTCGCAGGCCTTGATCCACTGGGAATCGGCGGTGGAGATTGTCTTGATGCGCGAGAAGCTTAAACATATCCTCGCTGAGTATGAGAAACTCAGTGACCTTAGGCCGTCTTCTCGTTTGACGCCAGCCGAATGGAGTTATTTGCTTATGCAGCAGATCGAGCTTCCTGTAAACGCAATCAACCTGTCCTCTGAGGAACTTGTTCGCTGGGTGAGTACGTCTCAGTTTAAAGCATGCAGAAGGAGACTGAGTAGGTGTATTGTGGCTTAGACACAAGACAACATGGATGTCATCACGCAGCGCTGCGAGAAAATGGCCCAGCAGCTGAAGGCAAAAACTGGGGACGAGCTCTGCTTCCAAGGGCATCGCTATCCGCCACGCGTCTAATTTCTCTTATTCCAACCTCATCATCTGGAGATTTGGCCCACGGCTGTGAAGGGAAGTACGCCTAGTTAGTTCGGTTTTGCGACACCTCGGCATCGTTAGTCGTGACGAGAAGTTGGCGACTACCGTGCGACTGAACAAGCATTGGGATATCCCCGCTGTCAGAAGTCGACGAAGGTGGTGCCGGCGCTGTTTCAAACCCTCTTGTTGTGAACGTGTCAACGAGATTTGGTCCCGGAGTCTGCGTTCCGGTGTTCCCGCCTTGAGTCGGAGCAGTTGTGGCTGGCCCTGTAGTTGACGGTGGAACTGTCGTCAACGGTGTGGGACAGACCGTCTGAGCTGTTGGTGGTGGTGTCGTTGGCGATACTGTTGGCCCAGGAGTTGGGGCTGCGTTGCTTGTCGTTGGTGGTCCCGTTGTTGGTACGGGCGATCTTGTCGTTGGGGCTGGTGTTGGCGTCGGCGACACAACTGGTACGTCTGTTGCCGTATCACAAAGATCGTGGGTGGCAGCCAAACTACAAGCTTTTTGACATTTGGTGTTCTTTACGCATCCGAACACACCCGATGGGATACGCACACAAGATGAACCAAATGGAAGCCCACGCTGAGGCCCCGGGCAGGCGTCTTGCGTATTCGCCGTGCACACAGCACCCTTGACGCAGAACGTGCCACTACCGACCACACTGACCGGGTTCCAGCCGCTGGATCCGTTGCATTGCTGAGGAACAGAAGAGTCGATTGAACAACCGCTCTCACAGTCCGAATTTGTTGACGAGGATGCGTTCTGCGATGCACCGAAGACGCCATCATCACACGATGTCTTGGGGATACAGGCGTAGACTTCGCTGTCGAGTTGAACGCATTTGGATCCGTATGGAAGCTTTTTAGTCGGCCCAGGACAGGCAGCGAACTGGTCAGCGACGCATACTTCGGGCCCGATGGCGCAAAAAGTATCACTTCCGATGACGCTAACGGGGAACCAGACACCGTCGCGGCCGTCGCACTGGGGTGGCGGAGTGGGGCCGACAGTTGGGCATGACACGCCGGCACTCGTGGCCGCTGCGAGGCTCACTTGACGATAGATCGATAAGGCTGATACGAGGATACGGGCGGAGAAGTACATCGCAACAAATTTGCTGATCCTGGTGGTGGGAGAAGGTATCGACTCCGAGGCGATATGGAAAATGAACGCTCACTTTCATTTGCCTGGTTCAAGCAAGTTGCACTTGCTTGGACACCATGGAAACCTCTTCATCAAGGTCGTCGTGGCGGGTACTCACGATCCTTTGAATCCGTTTCGGCTTCGTTCCAGATAACAATCACGATCGACGTGAGAAAACTCTACGACCTCAGGTTCTTTCTGGTCGCTTTCTTCGAGTTGTGGCGAACCTCGCATGCGAAGACATATCTGGCCATCGTTCTGGCCTCCAGCCTCGAAGCTTCAAGCAAACACTTCTCAACGGTCGCCCAGTGTCGTTATGGTACGCGATCCGTTACTGGACTGGTGCATTCGGTGAGTGAAACGTACGCGTTCTGAAAATACAATTCGCAACGGACACGAGAGTTCAAGGAACGCGCCTCGAACTGTCACACTTGACCTGACTTTGTGCAAGTCGAAGGCAGGGATCACACATCGCAGCTCTGACAGGGGCTATCTGGTGCCCGTGCTCACGATCGCATGGAACTAGCCAGGCAAGACCCAGTCCAAAGATCTCTGAGGCAGTGACCCTAGTGTGGGCTGCGGACGCTCGATCACACGCCCCAAACCCGCATTCCGCCTTTTGCTTGAAAGGACACGAACCACTCCTCTAATCGCCGTAGCCGACACAGAAAGACTTCGTTATTCGCCATGCTTCACGCGAAGCGCCTCATCACGCTGGCGCTACTCTTCAGCATGACAGTTTTGACTCAGTCGGCATCAGCCACGGAAGACATAACGCCGGATGGCCTGGAAGATTTGCCACTTGAGTTTGACCTACTCACTCAAACCAAGCCTTCTTCTGACTCGACTGCGGCCAAGGGAAGCCCAGTTGGCACTGTGAACACCCATCAGTCTTATGATGATCCAACCCAGTCGCCGACAACTCCGGCACCAACTACTGCTGTACCAACAACCCCAGCACCGACAACGTCGACTGCTGGACCATCGATTGCGACTGCCACGCCTTGCCCAACCACGGCTGCGCCAACGACAAAGACTCCGTACGGCACAACGCCAACACCGTCTACCAGTGTTCCAGCCCGAACAACTCCTACGCCGACTACAAGTGCACCGAACCCAACAACTGGAGCGCCTTCGGGCACGACACCGGCACCAACAACGCCGGCGCCGACCACGAGCGTTCCGAGCGGAACAACTCCTTCGCCAACGACAGTATCTCCGACGGGAACCACGCCTGCACCAACGACTCAAGCTCCTGGGCAACCAACATCCGCTCCCGCGCCAGCGCCGACAAGTGGAACCACCCCTTCACCAACGACCGGCTCTCCAGCCGGATCCGCGCCAACGCCAACGACTCAGACCCCAGGACAGTCAACTTCCACTCCCACGCCAGCACCAGCTACTGCGAATCCTGGACAATCAACGCATGATCCCACGCCCACACCAACGGCACCAATCCCTGCAACTACGGCGCCTGTACCGACGACAC
Organism: Pythium scleroteichum; assembly: GCA_023335855.1. Classification (NCBI taxonomy): domain Eukaryota; phylum Oomycota; class Peronosporomycetes; order Pythiales; family Pythiaceae; genus Pythium; species Pythium scleroteichum. The sequence continues at coordinate 14,153 of JAADVR010000669.1, forward strand.
GTAAGCCGTCCACCGAGGATTCGAACGCCAATGGAAATGGGAACCATGAAGACATACAGTATAACGACACCCCGTGCCCAAAGCTCCCGATGAAAAATGTCCATGCCCCGGGTCCTTCCACAGGCCTAGTTCCTGCTCCTGCCCCAGTTCCTGCCCCTGCTCCAGTTCCAGGTTCAAATCCTGCTCCCGGACCAGTTGCAGTACCGAGCCCAGCTGATGTTTCAGTTCCTGGAGCTCCTGCCTCAGGCCCTGCTTCAGCGCCGGGTCCAGCTCCTGCACCTCCAGGCCCAGGCGCGAATTCTGCTCCAGGGGCTCCTTCACCGGGCTCTGCTCCAGCACCGGGTCCAGTTACGGTTTCAATTCCAGTTCCTGGTGCTGCTCCTGCTTCGGCCCCTGGCCTCGCACCTGGTGCTGCTCCTGCTCCAGCCCCTGGCCTCGCACCTGGTCCTGTCCCTGCTTCAGCACCCAGTCCAGTGTCCCAGCCCAACGGAGGGAAGGAAGAGACTACCCAGTATGCGGCACCAGCTCCGAACCCCAGCACAACGCCATGCCCCAAGTTCACGCTCAAACCAGACACACCACCGACTCCGTGCCCACCGCTCACTCTCAAGCCATACGCGGAGCCAAACTCACCAAGCAGTCCAACTCCTTCGCCAACTGTCCTCAGCCCGACACCAAATCCCTCTTCTACACCATGTACGCCTCTTCGCTTAGCATCGGAGCCTACGTCAAAGCCCGCTCCGTCGGCTCAGGAATCTGCCCTGGCACCAGCCTACGGCAACTCACCTCAACAGTCAACGGAAGCTGCGACGGCGGTGCCACGCGCAACATCGAACCCGTGCGACCGGATCACACTCAAGCCGGAGCCTGTGCCGTCCTCCCCAGCGCCAACAACATCCACGCCAGCTCCAGGACCAGTGACTCCAGCGTCGACGACCGCGCCACCTCCCACTTCCACCACGGCGGCACCGACGACACCAGCACCCACGTCCACTACGGCAGCACCGTCTACCACCACACAAGCGCCAACTGCAACAACGCAAGCGCCCGCCACGCCGGCGACGACGACCCCTGCCACCCCCTTGCCAACAACAACGAGCCCAGTGGCGACAACGTCCACTCCCCACTCGACGACGCCTGCGCCGTCTCCCCAGACAACACCGGCACCCACCGTGACAAGCGTTGCCCCGTGCACGAAGACACCCGTGCCAACCACGCTCCCACCGTACGGCCAGACGTCTTCGGTTCCTCCTCCTTCAACGCCGTCTCCAGCTGGTACGTCCACTCCAGCTCCAACCACCACTTCAACGTCTGCGCCGACCGGCACGACCACGCCAGCACCCGCCAGCTCGTCAACTCTGGCACCTACCGACGCAACCACGCCTGCCCCCACCAGTACGACCACCCCAGCCCCAACTAGCACGTCGGCCGCACCCACGACGACCACGCCGGCGCCGGTCCCCACTACGTCGACTCTGACGCCAGTCGAAGAGTCTTCGAAAGACCCCAACGGCGACAATGAGTTCGATCTCACCCGCCGCCGTCTCCGTCTCCACGCCTGAGCGATGCGGCTTAGACCTTTTCCCTGTCCCTCCGACCTCTTCTGCATCCTCTGCATCCTCGACTTTTGATTCAGTTCGTGGAGTCCTTTGTACTAATGAAGCCATCATACTTTCCCGTAAAATGTTTGCTGTACCCTATCTATCCTGCAAATTGCGAGATACACCCATCAACAGCTCCGTTTGACGTGATCATGGAACTGCTCTCCTCGACAGGCACCAAGCGATGCCCTCGCGTAAGTACCTCTATCTAGAGCGCGCCTTTTTGACGGTTCTCTGTGCCGCCATCACTCTCCGAGAGAGCCCTCACCACTGGCGAGGGCTCTTCCATGTCGCGTTCGTCGTGGTTGCTATTTTGCTGATAACGGTCCACCACCGCCGCCAAGCCTTGCTGTTCGCTTACGCGGCCGTGGTCGCTGAGATTACGTCAGTTACCGTTGATTCTCCTTGGCTGCAGCAGTGGCTCCGCATATTCAGTGGCGGCGGCGCGCTGCTCGGCATTCTCGGCTCGGTCGTGTTCCCTCTGCCAGACTTCACCGTTCTCCACGGCCCGTTTCAGACGATCGCCTGCTACACCACACACCTCGGCGAGGTTGACTGCCGCGTGTATTACCCGTCTGCACGCGAGGAATCAAGTCTCGACGCGAAGCACCGAGTCCCGTACGCCCACGTCCACCACGGCGAGAGCCTCAAGCGTGGTCTGAGCATCGTCGGCAAGGCCCCCCAGTGGTTCTTCAACTCGGCCTTCCTCTCCGCGATCAGCGGTGCGCCAGTTCATCATAGTGTTGCTAGTACCCGCGGCTGGCCCCTGGTGATCTTCAGCCACGGACTCGGCGGCTCGATGGACATCTACTCGTCGATTCTTCAGGAGATCGCAAAGTCAAGGCACCGTCGTCGTCGTGGTCAACCACTGCGATGGATCCGCCTGTGTGACGCGCCACGAGGACGGATCCATCCATTTGATTCAGCCCGTGCCGCCAGAAGTGGGTGCCAATACCAACGGGGAAGGCTTCCGTGTCCGTAACCAGCAGCTCGTCCAACGCGTGCGAGAGGTCCGAGGCGTGCTGGATGCGATCTCTCACTCGAAGACCCTGGCTTCCAAGCATCCAGTGTACAGTACGATCGACTTGAGTAACGTCCACGTCGCAGGCCATTCGTTCGGTGCCGCGACTGCGCTGTCGGCTGCTCATGAGGACGACCGCTTCCGCTCGGCGATTCTCCACGACGCGTTCATGATGCCAGTCTCCCCGGCCCACAAGAGCGGACTAGGCGACCGTGTACCGGTTCTCCACCTCATCTCCGAGCAGTTTCTGCTCCACCGCCAAGAGAACGTTGAGGTGATCAAGCGACACGCTCGAGGCTGCTCCCACTCGCAGACTAGCGTCTTCGTGCTCAAGAGATCCCACCACAATGACTTCACCGATCTGCCGCAGTTCTCGCCGCTCGTCGCGTGGCTCGTGGGCGCCGCTTGGGAAGTCGATCTTGCGCACGCAGCCAAAGCCCTCGGGCAGCTCAGCGCGGCCTTCGTGCGCGGCGAGTTTGCAAACGAGCTGCGGCAATTCCCATTAACTATCGTCCCGGTTATGTAGAGAAAGGTACTGAGACTCGGCCACTTATCCGGACAGCTTAACACTGATTTACGGTAAATCACACGCACAATATTTTCCTCCATCCGCAAAAGTATCCGTACGTATTTCTCATAATGTATTAGGCTACACTTTCGTGGGAGATAGTAGTGACTCTAGTTTTGTTGACGAATCCTCCGCGAAGAGCTCCGTGCGTCAGCCCGTCGTCCTCGCGGCTTCCCAAGCAGCCTCCTTTCGCCATGCCCTCGGCCACGCACCAGCTCATCGAGTACGCGCTGCTGCTCGCGCTCGGCAGCACCATCGCGCTCGACCGCTTCGCGCCCGCAGACCTCCTGCTCGAGCCGCTCCACTACGATCTCCACCGCTTCGCGGCCTTCGCGCTGCTCGGCGCGCTGCTGCTCGTCCACCATTGGCGCAAAGAGCTGCTGCCCGCGTACGTCGCCGCTGTGCTCCGCATCGCGTCCCTGCTCTCGGTCTTCGTCGACCCTGCGACCGCCGGTGGTGGCCCGCGGCCGTTATTCTGCGAGCTCCACCCGTGGGCCGAGTGGCTCTCGATCGCGGGCGTCATGTTCGGCGCCTTGCTCGCGATCGTCTTCCCGCTGCCAGACCTCTCGGTGCTCCACGGCAAGTTCCAGACCATCGGCTGCCGCACGGGCCGCTTCAACGGCGTCGAGTGCCGCGTCTTCTACCCGTCGGCCAAGGAGACGGCGCCCGTGGCCGCGACCAAGCGCGTGCAGTACCTCCACCACGGCAAGCACCTCGCCAAGGGCATCCACCAGTTCAGCAAAGTGCCCGAGTGGTTCTTCAGCAACCTGGAGAACGCGTACCTCGCGGCGATCGAAGACGCGCCGGTCGCCAAGCCCGAACGACCCGAGGGCTGGCCGCTCGTGATCTTCAGCCACGGGCTCGGAGGATCCATCGAGCTGTACTCGTTCATCAACCAGCAGCTCGCGAGCGCAGGCAATATCGTCGTGGTCGTGAGCCACGGCGACGGCTCGGCTAGCGTCACGCGTCCCCAGGACGACCGCATCGAGTACTACCAGCAGATCACGGACGAAGTGCGGCACAACATCAACGGCGAGGGCTTCCGCTTCCGCAACAGCCAGCTGCGCACGCGCGTTCAAGAGGTGCGAGGCGTGCTGGACGCCGTGAGCGAGCTGGCCGCGGCGAAGAGCGACTCGGACTCGCTCTGGAGTGCTGTGGATCTCTCGCGCGTCCACGCCGTGGGCCACTCGTTTGGTGCTGCGACGGCCTTGACGGCGACCCACCTGGACGATCGCTTCGGCCCAGCCGTGCTGTTGGATGTGTGGATGGAGCCAGTCGACAAGGACGTGGCCGCAGGCCTCGGCGATCGTACTCCAGTGCTGCACCTCGTCTCAGACGCGTTCAGCACCTGGAAGGAGAACGCCGACCGCGTCAAGCAGCACGGCCACGGGTGCGCGCACGCCAAGACTCGCGTCAAGCGGATCGCCGACACGTGCCACAACAACTTTAGTGACCTGCCGCTATTCTCGCCCATCATCAACCGCATCGTCAAGACCGCCGGAAGCATCGAGCCCAAGTACGCTCTCCGCATGGTCGGCCAGCTCAGCGCCGCCTTCCTGGTCGGCCAGTACGACACGGCGGTGCAGCAGTTCCCCGAGGTCCTCGACATGCACGAAGACGAATCCAACGATCAAAAGAAATGTAACTAGAAAGAGATGGGATTGCATTCAATACTACTACTTGAGACTGTGGTCCCAGGTACTAGGATCACCGAGGCGAGGCACACGCGCGACGTCGTAGGACTATACATAAGGCTGAGGAAACGTACGCGTCCGAGTCATGCACTAGTCGCTACGTGAGTTGCCCGTCGACTGGGACGACGGCGACGGCGCAGCCTGCTTCGTCGTCGGGGCGCCGCGGTACATCGGACTCTCCTCCGAAGCAGACGGACCCTGGTTCTTCTCGCTCTTGCGACGCAACAAAAAGTCTCGCACGTCCACGCACACGCTCAGCAACACAGGAAGCAACA
>JAADVR010000670.1:0-19294 GCA_023335855.1 Pythium scleroteichum
AGCAGCGACGTGATGAGCCCGCGGTGGAAACTGACGACACACGTGAGGAAGAAGATCAGCGTGGACACAAGTGAGGTAGTGGCGACCACGTATTCGAGAGTCGTGGGTGGGAACGCGGAGCCGGCAGGTCGTCTTGTGATCGTGAAGACAGTCGCTATGAAGCCCACGATAGCGTTGACGTGAAAGAAGATCCATTTGAGGCGGTACAGTGGCACCTGGAGCGACGATAACCGAGGGATCAATGTGTTGCGCACGTCCATGGCGCTGAGTTGCATCGACACGAGCGTGACTTGCTGCTGACTCTTCATCAAGCGCGCAACGTCGTTCCCGACCTGTCCGTTCTGAGCCTCCTCGGTCGTTGCGTGGGGGTTTAAGTTGGCTCGCAAATGCTCGGTGTCCTTGTCATCAAGATTCTGTGACCTGTAGCTTGGTTTTACCGACTGAGTCATTTCAAAAGGAACGACGTTGATGAGGCTATCCATTTGCTTCATCGATGGCGGCTCGAACGATGAGATCGTCTGGATAACGCGTGGTGACTCGCCATGCATGGAGGCCTGCATCACAAAAGTTCTCGTCTCGGTGCGTGCCCTGAGAAGCTCTGGTACGCCGTCTGTCGGCTTCTTGAGCTGTAGCTTCGACCGAAACACGACGCAGCGGATTGTTTGCAACTTAGCCAAGTGCGAGATCATCACCTTGCGTTTGGCGTAACCCTTGCGCGCGATGAAGATGGCGAGCGTGATGGCTGTGTTCACGAAGATATCGACCAGAGAGACTTTGACCTTGGCCACGGGAATAATCCGGTAATTGTGCTCATCAGTGTCGATGACTCGGAAGAAAGTGGCCGTGCCGAGTACGAGGAGCACTGGAGCCGCGACACGCGTGCTGCGGATGCCCGCGACGACGGTGCGGAAATTCGAGTCGATGAGGATAACCATTTGTGTACCGACAATTCCCCCGAAGAGGCTGAGGATGCGAAAGTCGGAGTAAAACGACGCGAGGCAGCTCCAGTTGATCGTGTTCATGATGGTGAAGAACCAGAACTCATACTGGCGTGGGAGTATGCGCAGCACGTCGCTGCTGTTCATCACAACTGAGCATAGAAGCGCAGGCACTGCCAATAGGAATGAAGGGATTGTGAGCCAGTAACCTACTGCTCGCGGCACCATGAGAACCATGAGCAGGAAGACACCAGACACGCGGTACATGACGCTAAAGGAATGGTACGAGCGCCGCATCACGTTAAGAAACTTGATTTGTCGGTCAGGGGATAGCAACGAGGCGATTGGCGTCTTGTCCAAGTCAATGAGTGGAAGCGTGTGCGCAACTTCCATGCGGTAGATCCACTCGGCTGCCTCGTCGGCGGTCGGTGTAGCAGACGTCTCCATTGCGTCTACACTTTGCTTGAGGCAGGCGTCGGAACGCGTTGAGGGTGTGCTATGCAAGACGTCCAATCGCACTTCCGGTCAGCAGTGATACTGACCTGATCAGAGCCAATTTAGGACAGATGTGTGTTGGTATTCTTGGATTTGAGGCTGTATGCCAAATTCTGCGAGTGTCGAGGTTATCCCTTCCGGTCGTCAAGATTTTGCAGAAGTCGCAGTCAATACGTCGACTGAAGCGACTGACGCCAAGTCCACGAGGCTCGTTCGTGAGGTGGCGACTAAGGCGTTGAGATCGGCTATCGTAGGCGACTTCCTGGACGGAACTTGCGATCGATGAAGTGGTGCGCAAACACTGGGCCTAGGAGTCACCGGCATCACTGAAACCGCAGAATCATCAGTCTGGAGCAGGGTAGCAACCAAGGAGGAGGCCGGTTGTGGATTTGCTGGGGACGAATTACTCGTGAGTGGCTGCAGCTGCGCATCTGGGGATATCGGGAGGTGGCGAAACGTGGACACACGACGAATGCTGCGCGTCAAGGACGATCTCCTTCTCCCAGCAGAGATCTCTGTTGATGCCAAGAGGACTGCAGAGCCTTCTGAGTCGCGGCGTGCTCCTGCTGGCAGCACAACCTTCATGGAGCCGCCACGGACACTGCCCGTGAACGTGTCGAATGGGCAGTAGTAGTCCAAAGTGCCTCGAATCAGCACGAGCTCTGTGTCTCGTGCTCGGAGAATTTGCCACACCAAACGGAATGTCCACAGGAGAATCGTGAGTACGCGGTTAAGCAAAATCGTTTTCGTGCCTGTTGTGATATCGTGCAGTCCAAGTCGCCAGTGGATGAGGACACGATTGCTGAGCGTGGGTGAGTCGACCACGATTGCATAAAGTACCGAGAGCATGCCAATCCAGACTGCGATGACAACTGGCACCGCGAACTGCTTACGAAACCGAAGCTGCTTTCGCGTCGGCGGGGTCAGCGTATCGAGCAGCAAAATCCAGTGGAACCAGAGGCAATAAGACCCAATTGCCCAGCAGCGACTATCCCACTCCATTGCATCCGCAAGACAAACAGCCGCGAGCGAGAACTGGAGTGAAGGGAAGAGAAATCCAAAATTGCGCAGCATGGCTCGCGCAAAGTCGCGTTGGTATGCACATGCGAACGCCGAGCAGAAGATCGACGTGCACGCAAAGCTGAGCATGGGAATTGCCATCTTCCACACGTGTGGCAGCGAGATCAATGCCGTCGGGTCGGATTCGCCTGGCACGAGCATCGATCCGCCGGACAACAGCAAGCCGAGTACGCCGACACCGTAGAACAACGCCACGTCGCATGTGTTGATGAGATGCTGAATTTCCCACCACCGCGGATGCAACGTCTTGCAGGAGTCAATAGTGCTCAACCGTAGCGATATGAGAGTGAGCTGCTGGCGTGAGTTGAGCACACGGCCGGCGCGCATTCCTGGAACCACTTTCTGGGCTGTTATGCCAAGTTTCTTGAGCACGACGCTTGTTCCGTATGCGCGCTTCAGGGGTTGGATTTCACCACCGTCGACGACGTGGAGTGCAGAGTGGGTCGTGAGTGGACTCACTTGCAGCACGCATCGCAGAATCATACATCGCACGACCCGTGACGACGCGTGGCGCTTGAAAAGGAGCTTGCGCTTGTTGTAGACCTTGCGCAACAAGAAGAGTAGCAGCGTGAGGATGGCATTGAGGAAGATCTCTGTCAGCTCGATTTGGAGCTTCCCGATTCGAAGTGATGCAATCTGGTGGCTCGGTAAGTCGAGTTGCCGCAGAAACACCAGCGCGGCAAGGCCGAGGAGTACAGGGATGGCAAATGCACATGTCTTCACTGCCGGCACGAATGTGCGGAAGTTCGCGTCCATCAGAATCATTTGTTCTGTGTCAAGACAAGCAATCACGAGGAAAAGTACCCGAACGTCTTGGCACAGCGCAGCGAGCGCGCTCCAAGTGCACAAGTTGATCACTGAAAAGAACCAGAACTCGTAATGCTTGAGCAAAATCCACCCAAGATCAACGCTCAGCATGGCGTACGAGCAGCACGACGCTGGGAGAGTGAGCAAACACGCCGGAACGACAAAAAATGGTGCCAGTGTTCGAGGCACAGCGATCGACGCCATCCCGATCAGCAACCCCGCGCGATTCAAGAGTGTGAGTAGCCGGAAATGCCGTTTGACCCACTTGAGAAAGGCGAGGTTCTTGGCCGGATTGAGCAGCACGTACGAGAGCGTGAGCCTAAGGTTGGTCACGGGCAATCGCTGCGCGGCCTCAAGCCTGTAAATGTGGCTCTCGGTTGGCTTAGCAAGGGCGAGCGGATGCGGAGCGACCTTGTCGTGCACGGAGTCGATCACGCGAGGCAGGACGACGGCCGACAAGCGAGCTGCGGCCGTCTGGGCGCGCTTGAGCGGCGCAGCATCGACCGCTCGTGGCACTTCGGTTCGTAAGCGAAGTGGCGTCTACGCATCCACCACAGCGACCGACGGGAGTGACTAAGAGTCTACTGGCGCTCTTCGTGCAGATGGTGACCAGGAACTCGATAGGAGAAACGGCCATGGACCGATCGGGCGGAGAAAACCCGAAAAAAGATGCCATGGGCTCTTGCGGCCACCACACCGGAGGACCTATTTCGGGGCGCACTCTCCTGCACACCACTACCATACCTTGTGAGCTCTTCATGAGCTCTCGCTCGCGACGAAGCTTATTCGTTGAGTTGACCACAAATAGAGAGAACGCGGACCGAGACGAACTTACGCCAGCAGGTACGGTGTTGCTTCCCTTCCCCTTTTCTTTCTCGGAATAGCCGCCCACCTATAATACAATACAAATACACAAAAAAGTGATGGAGGCTTACGGCTTGGGCAGAAGGTTGTGGCCATTCTCTTTGAGCGGGGTCTTTTTCTCTTTCTCTCGCTGAGACTCCTAGATGGCCGACTTGGACGGCGCGGCCGGATCCACCTCGACGATAGCCTCGATCTCCACGGCCACGTTGACTGGCAGCGCGTTCGTGCCGACCGCCGAGCGCGCGTGGCGGCCCATGTCGCCCAGCAGCTGCACGAGCAGGTCCGAGGCGCCGTTGATGACCGCCGGCTGGCCCGTGAAGCCGTCCACGCAGTTGACGAAGCCCGTGAGCTTGACGAAGCGCTTGATGTGGCTCAAATCGCCGCCCAACTCGTCTACAACACCACAAACCAGTCAGTCCACGGGGGACGCCACCGACCAACGAGCCTCACGCGACGCTCACCCTTGAGCGTGGCGAGGATGCTGAGCACGATGCGCTGCGCGGCCTTGTAGCCTTCCTCGGGCGCGAGATCCTGACCCACTTTGCCCGTGATGAGCTCGCCGTTGGCGCTCTGGCTCACGTGACCGGCTAAAGGGAAACGAGCGGCCGTGAAATCGCGAGAACGTGGCGAGTAGGACGCCCCCGAGGACGGGAGCGGCACGGCTGCGTACCTGTGAAGATGTAGTTTCCGGTGCGCACGCAGTTGAGGTAGTTGCCCTTGGGCGGCGACGCCGCCGGCAGCTCGAAGCCCAGCTCCGCGATCTTGGCTTCGAGGCTCATGACGACTGGGGAAATGGAATGCGCATCTCGTCCCGCAATATGTTAGAACAGTGTGTCGCACATAAAATTAGGAGACGGTTCCGAAATGGTCCGAAGCTCACTAAGTTCGGCGGAAAGTTCATTTTCTTATATTTATTAAGGTACCAATTAATAAATATCGAACTTTGGACGGCCTGACCTGCTGGACGCACAGGGCTATTGGCAACTTGAGTTGTTCATTGGTACAACTGCGATATGCACGACTTCCCCGAGCAGTGACTATCAAGTAGGACTTTGATCAGCAGTGGCTCTGAACTGGGCCCCGATTAACGCGACTACATCATCGACGAAATCGATCAGATTGGTTCGTCAATAGGGATGACTTCGCGGGTGATTAGGCGACACAAGTTCTGCGCCTAAACATCACCACTCTCCGATGAACTCAACGTCGTTGTGATTAGGCGCACAATATCCGCGCCTCAACTTCAACTTCTTTCTGGGGAACTGAACAATCGACAATACCTAACGGAGAGGCATACGATTGTAGTTCCTTCGTGCATGACGGTTTTGTAGGATTTCGTGATGTGTGTCATTGCCTACGTCAGAGATGCCACCTTGCAGACGCCTGAACTGTCTCAGCAGTAAACAACATTAACATTCGGCGCATACTAGTAGTAGGTGAAGTGTAGTGGTGACGCTCGTGTTTGTGTAGAGAGAGATAAGATGTCTGTGTGAGGTGGCTCACGACTGCCATCGGTACTAATGGTCAGAGCAGAACGCGCTTCGCTGGCCTCCTACAGCTTGGAGTTGGCGCCCATGGCCGGGTCCACCTCGACGATGGCCTCAATCTCCACGGCCACGTTGAAAGGCAGCGCGTTCATGCCCAGCGCGGAGCGAGCCGGTCGGCCATTGTCGCCGAAGACCTGCACGAGCAGCTCCGTCGCGCCGTTCATCACGGCCGACTGTTGCGTGAAGTCGCTGGTGCAGTTGACAAAGCCCGTGAGCTTCACAAAGCGCTTGATGCGGTCCAAGTCGCCGATCTCGGCTGCGATTCCAATAAAGCTGCGGTGAGCGACGACGAGGATACAGAATTCGACAATCAGCTGCCTACCTTTCAGCGAAGCCAGCAGACTGAGCGCGATGCGCTGCGCAGCCTTGTAGCCGTCCTCCACGCTGAGCTCCTGGCCCACCTTGCCGACGATGAAGTCGCCGTTATGCTGCTGGCTCACGTGGCCCGCTGCAAGAGTTGGCGTGGTCATTGCGCAATCAGTATCTTCCGTCCAATAGAGAGAAATTAGCAGCAAGCACCCGTGAAGACGTAGTTGCCCATGCGCGCACAGGCGCGGAAGTTGGCGGTCGGCGCCATGGGCGCGGGAAGCGCGTGGCCGAGCTTGGCGAGACGGGCCTCGACACTGCTCATAGTGTTCGTCGGCGGATCCTTCAGGTGGGTTACAGTACCGATCGCGTTACGTAACCAGAGGGTTGCTTACGGTTCGATAACCCAGACGTCGGTAAATTACCGTGGTTACGCTTGACGTGGCCTAGCGAGCCAAACAAGTGGGAGAAACGAGAAGCAATGGACAGAATCTCAAGCATGGCGGACGGAGAAGTGCCCGAGGCGAGTCTGCGGAACCTCGTGTCGCAGCAGACGCTGCGCTGGATCTTTGTGGGCGGCAAGGGTGGTGTGGGCAAGACCACGACGTCCTGTTGCCTCGGCATCCGGCTCGCCATGGAGCGCGAGAAAGTGCTCATTGTCTCGACCGATCCGGCGCACAACCTCAGGTACACAAACTGAAGTTTCGTTCGGAAAGCCAGACTTTTGGGGAATTGACGGGAGATTGCGGTGGGCCGTAGTGACGCATTCGGCCAGAAGTTTACACGCGAGCCGACGCTCGTGAACGGTTTCACGAACCTCTCGGTTATGGAGATTGATCCGAACGTCGACGTACGTGGCTTGTTGATTGTCGAATCGATTGACTACCGACTTCTCTGATGATTGCTGGGCTTTGCAGATCGAAGAGATGGGCGCGGATGGCGTACGCGATAACTCGGGCATGGCATCGTTTATGAAGGACCTCTCCAACTCGATCCCCGGCATCGACGAGGCCATGTCGTTTGCGGAGCTCATGAAGCAGGTTCAGAGCATGGACTTCTCGGTGATTGTCTTCGACACGGCCCCGACAGGCCATACATTGCGATTGCTCAGCTTCCCTACGGCGCTTGACAAGGCCTTCGACAAGATTCTCTCGCTGTCAAACCAGTTCTCGGGCATGTTCTCGCAAGTCTCGGCACTCATGGGTGGCGGGCTCCCGTCGCAGGAAATGCTGCTGGGCAAGCTGGAGCAGACCCGCGACGTGATCCAAAAGGTGAACGACCAGTTCAAGGACCCGGAGCGCACGACGTTTGTCTGCGTGTGCATCCCGGAGTTCTTGTCGCTGTACGAGACCGAGCGACTGGTGCAGGTAAGCGATAGATCATGCGAGGCTTTCCACAGTCTGAAGCTCACATGTGCTGTATTATCTCCATAGGAGCTGACCAAGTACGACATTGATGTGCACAACATCGTCGTGAACCAGGTGCTGTATCCGGAAGAAGGCACGGCCTGCAAGAACTGCGTCGCGCGTACCAAGATGCAGCAAAAGTACATCGACCAGATCTACGATCTGTACGAGGACTTTCACGTCGTGGAAATGCCGCTGCTAAACGAGGAGGTGCGTGGTGTGCCGGCGCTCAAGGCGTTTTCGGAGCACTTGCTCACGCCGTACGAGCCGACCAACTAGAGAGAGCAGCATGGAATCTCACAAATAGCAAAGTCTTGGAGGATTTATTTGATCATGCTCGTCCTAATCACTATCACTGTACTCGGCAACGAGACTCGTCACAACAGGCTTCTTCGGCGCTTCTTTTTTCTTTGTTGCCTTCTTGCCGTTCACTTCGCTCTTCTTCTTGACGACGAACGTCGGCATCGTGGGCTTTTCTGTTTCCTTCGATTCTGTTGCTGTTTTTTTCGCCTGAGGCTCGTTCGTTTCGCTTGGAGCCTCTGCAGTCGCCAGCGGGCGCTTGAGAGCCTTCTGCTTTTCTTCAAACACTTTCCTTGCAAGCTCACGATCCTCCTCCATCTCCTTGGCTTTCTGCTCTTCGCTCTCTCCGGCCGATCGCTGAGCATGTTGCTGCAGTAAAGCGTCCGTGTCCACCTTGGCGTGTCGCTGGTTGATGGCCTTGATCTCGTCGAGCGCGTCGAGGATGTCCATCTCCCGCTTCGAGTCGAGCGTGCGGTTCTCGAGCGCCTTCATGGCGTCTCCTTTCTCTTCCTCGGCGCGCTCTTTGACGGCGGCTTCTTCCTCGGCCGCCGTCTCTCGCCAAGGCTCAAAGTTACGCTGGCAGCCGTGCTCGGTCACGTAATCGCCGTTCTTCGGGTCCGTCTTGAATGTGATCTCGGACGAGCACGTGATGCACTTGATGTAGAACCGGTAGATGCGGATGCCGTGGTAGTCCTCGTTCTCGACCTCTTCCTTCTTGCTGTTGAACTTCTTGCCGCGGTACATGTACTCGCCGCACGTGGCGCACTGGATCGAGAACGGCAGCATCATGCGCACCTCGATCTGCTGGTTCTTCGGGCGCTTGCGCCGCGGGATGATCGACGGATCGAAGTCCGGCGGGAAGTACTTGTTCAGCACCTTGCGCTCGCCCATGCTTGTTGGTTGTGGTCTGCGGGGAGGGTGCGTATTCAATGCTGAAGGTGACAGACAGGTATAGATATTAAACTGAGAATTTAATTTAAGAGGTAATGAACTAGGAATTATTTCATAAAGTACCTTGGTTGTGTGATGTATTCAGAAACCGATAATCGGAGGTGCCGATGGCTTCAACGAAGTGACGTCATCCGATTGGGGAGCTTCAACAAGACTCAGACGGCTCTTCTCGTCGTCACGTCGAAAAGACTGTGCTGGAGTCTCGCTCCGCCGAGCTTCTTCGCGCGTTCCGGGGGTGGAGGACCAGCCGGAAAACCGTACTGTACTGGCAGAACGGTTCTCGCCCGAACACGATGGCCAGGCGGTGTTGAGGACCAATCTGGCGAGCGGGCACGCGCTGCTTCTAGACTGATGAGCAGCGGAACTGTTCCCCACCGGGCAGGACTCGCGGCCGCCACGCGCCTGGGAAGAGTGGTTAGACGTTTAGTACTGAGCAGTTGAGTCGGCCCAAAAGTGTCCCAGAGGGAGGTTTCAACGGTTGGGGTCAACAGGACGTATACCAGACCCGTCGCCTTGTTGACCATGCCAGTCACCTTGTTCCAAGGAGTCTAAACCTGACCTGTTCTGTGAGCGTTTGGTCCCCGCTAATCCGAGGGTCCAAACACCCTATCGCTTGATGTGTCGCACCCCTTCAGGTGCAATGTAGGTACAGTATTACAGTGTACGCTTTTGGTGTCAAACTAAGAAATCCAGCAACAGTGTTCCGCCGCGAGAGCAGTTCTTGGAGAATCCATTATGCTTCCCGGCGGTCCGTCAAGAGACGCAGAGCATTACAGTCGCTTGTAAGTGCCTGGCCTGTCAGTGGGCTTTCCCGTCAAGCGATTCCGCCACGCCGGACGCTTACGTCTCGAGCGTTGACGGCTGAGGGAACCGCCGCCGACGCCACGCCAGCCTCGACACAAAAAGGCCTTCCGGACAACGCTGAGTTTCGCGTTCGGACGACCTGGAGCAAGCACACACCACAGTCAACACTGCTCTGAAAAATCATCCAGTTCCCTTGACCGGGTGGATCAACCGCGGAAAATCGTCAAAGAGCGGGGCGGGGAGACAGGGTTCGAGAACCAAAAGATGAATCTCGTGAATATGGTTCTGACGAATGCACCCATCTGGCTCTGTGGCTCCGTCGTCCGGCACAGCGACGTAGCGGTTGTCGTTGTCGTGTTCCGTCCATTGTGGTTCCACAGTGTCGATTCCGGAGATGCTGAGGACCGCATGGCTTGTCAGTCACCGCACCGACCTGTTCTGGCTCTGGGCGAATGGACGCATCTGGATTGGACCGGATCTGAGACCTTTGTGGATTTTATCCAGGGTCACGGACGATGTCCGCCCTAGCCCCCTGGACGGCTAAAATCGTGCAGGCCAGCTGGCTCACCGTCTCCCGTCCCCCAGCCACCACGCACCACAACTCGGCCCGGCCCGTTTTCCCAAGATGATCGATTTTGGCGGTCTCTTACTTGTAGTTTATATACCGTCTGGGCCAGGCGGGTTTGCCGCATCCCATCTGGCCTCCCGTCCGGCAGCAACGACACGAAAACCGTTGGGCTCCCCCTCCAAATTGTATGCGTAGGTCCGTCCAGCGAGCCCTATCCCCTCCCAAAGCCCACTCTTCCGCGAGCTTCTCCTCCCACCCGACAACGCCTCCACCAGAGGATCGCTCGCCTCCGGCGATTGTGGTCAAGCGGTTTTCATTTCCAGACCTCCGTCCAACGCCACACCCGCTGCCGAGGACACTCTCGACCATGGCCCTCACTCGTGCCTCCGTCGCTGCCGCCCGCATGCAGGCCGCCTCGCGCTGCCCCTTCATGCACGCGCTGCCCACGGCTCGTGCCGCGCTCCTCCCCAACATCTCGCAGCTCGCCAAGCTCTGCCCGCACATGTCGTCGCTCATGGGCGTCGCGGCCGCTGGCGGCAACTCGCAGGCCCACGTCTCGACGCCGGCCACGGACGCCACGCTCAAGCGCATCGCTGAGCTCAAGAAGCAGCAGGCGACCAAGGGCCAGCGCGTGGCCACGTTCCGCACGCACGCCATCGCGCAGAAGCGCGTCGGCGGCATGTCCTCGGCCGACTACCAGAAGGGCTTCTCGGACATCATCGACAAGATCAAGCGTGAAGGACGCTACCGCCAGTTCGCCGACCTCGAGCGCCAGCGCGGCCGCTTCCCGCGCACCATCCACCACCAGGACGACGGCAACACGAAGGAAGTGATCGCCTGGTGCAGCAACGACTACCTCTCCATGGGTCAGCACCCCAAGGTCATCGCTGCCATGCAGGACTACCTCATGAAGGTCGGCGCCGGCTCGGGCGGCACCCGCAACATCTCGGGCACGAACCACAACCACGTGCTGCTCGAACGTGACCTCGCCGATCTCCACCAGCAGGAGGCCGCTCTTCTCTTCACATCTTGCTACGTCGCCAACGACTCGGTGATCAGCACCATGACCAAGATCTTCCCGGGTCTCATCATGTTCTCCGACAGCCTCAACCACGCCTCCATGATCGAGGGCATCAAGCGCAGCGGCGCCAAGAAGTACATCTACAAGCACAACGACATGGCCGACCTCGAATCCAAGCTCAAGGCCGCCGACCCGAACGCGCCCAAGCTCATCCTCTTCGAGTCGGTCAACTCGATGGAAGGCACCATCGCTCCGCTCCACGAGATCTGTGACCTTGCTGACAAGTACGGTGCCATGACCTTCAACGACGAAGTCCACGCCGTCGGCCTTTACGGCAACCGCGGTGCCGGTGTTGCCGAGCGTGACCACTGCCTCCAGCGCATCACGATGGTCACCGGTACGCTCGCTAAGGGCTACGGTATCATGGGCGGCTACGTCGCTGGCTCGGCTGCTGTTGTCGATGCCATGCGCTCGACCGCGCCGGGCTTTATCTTCACGACCTCGATCCCGCCCGTTCTCGCTGCGGGTGCTCGTGCTTCCATCGAACACCTGAAGGTGAGCCAGGAGGAACGTATCACGATGCACAGCAACTCGGAGGAGGTCAAGCGCCGTCTGGTAGAGGCAGGTTTCCCGCTTCTTCCTTCGGTGAGCCACATTGTTCCGCTGATGGTGGGTGACGCCGTCAAGGTCAAGGAGGCATCGCGTCTTCTCATGGAGAAGCACAACATCTACATGCAGCCGATCAACTTCCCGACCGTGCCGATGGGCGAGGAGCGTCTCCGTATCACGCCGTCGCCTTCGCACACCCCGGAGATGATGGACCACCTGCTCGTGGCCCTGGATGACGTGTGGAACACGCTCAGCCTGCCTCGCACGCGCGGCTGCCCGATGGACATCCGCGGCTTCGTGCCGGTGAAGGACGTGGAGCACCTCCCGAAGGTCCACTACTTCAACGCCGAGCTGCCCAAGGACGAGTTCGACATGGAGAACCAGGCTGTGGAGGCGTACGCCTAAGCATCCTGTTGCGTTCTCCAGCCCCGAACGGCAGGACTGGAAACCCCGAACTCTCTTGTCTCCTTGCTTTGTGCTCATCCCTCTCTCTATAAGAAGACGAGCTCGTTCCGAGCCTTAGTCATCCAAAAATATCACGTGCAGTCTCTGGTTGAGACGATGCCTCCCACAGATCTCTCTTGATGCACTTCCTTAGCTCTCTGGACCGTCGGAATGCGCTGATCTCCACAAGAAGCTTCCGCAGCCTCTCATTTCGAGCTTGTGATTGTCGATCCCCCTCTCATCCGGCATACTACCACACAATAAAGGTTGTGTGTAGAGTAATTGCCAAAACAAGGTTGAAAAAGTGTATTCCATGACGGTACGCGGTGTGGGATGCGAGTGGCTGACTCTTACCAACATTCCTCCTTTGCGAAATCGAAGACGGCTCGCCGAGAGTGTCGGGCGTAAAGCAGCTCCGTGACACCGCCGCCCGCCGCCACCATGGACGATCTCCAGGACCCTCTCGGTACGCTTTGATAGAGCATTTCTCGAGCTATCGAATGGTGGGTTTATCACCTTCTGGTGATGCCTGGAACAGGCGGAAAGCGCAAGTACAAAGAGAACCCGCTGACGGCCAAGGCCGAGACCGGTTCGCTCAAGATCAAGATCATGCGCAAGGGAGAGACCGCGCTGGCCTCCGCTCCACTCAGCGGACCGCTCGACGGCTACGCGCTGGCGGGCGCACCTCGCTCGCCGCCCGCTGCGCCGGCGCAGCCCCTGCCGTCGCCGCCCAAGCCACGCGCCAACCGCAAGCACGTACCCATCTTCTACCAGCGCCCGAACGCCTTCGATCTCTCGGCCTCGACGTCCACGTCGACGGACGACACGACGGCGCAGACGTCCTTGGTCACCTCCGACTACGACGCGACGTTTAACTCGTCGACGTCCTCGACGACCGGCCAGTTTGCTCGGCTCGATATCGCCCCGGGCCTACCAGGCAGCTACACGGACCCGATGCCGCTGACCAACCCACTGTTTACAAGGGGCATGAGCGAGACCAGCGGCTCGCTCACGGATCTGCTCAAGACCGTGCTGCCGTCCATCAACACGTCGCTGCAGAGCGCGTCGTACAATGATTACTCGAGCGCGTCGACGCTGGCGACGTCCGAGCCGCTGACGACGTCGCAGTCGAGTCTGCTGAATCCAGCGGCTGCGCTGCGTCAGTTGGCGTCGTCGTCTGCTGGGTACTCGTCACATCCAAGGGATACGCCACTGTTGCCGTCGATGTTGCCGTCGATGCAGTTGCACAATTTATTGCCAGATCTTCAGACAGAGAGCCACGACGATTCGCAGAACGGCTACCATGACAACTCACAGAACGGCTACCATGGCGATGGTTCGCTGCAACAAGTGAGCGAGCACCAGGAAGAGGAACAGCTGGTGCAGGAGAGCAATGGCCAGGAAGAGGAGCAGCCCAACTATCGGTTTGACGCCATGAGCGCGCTGCAAAACGCCGTCAAGATCGCGGTCGCGTCGACCTCGCCCCCTTCCGCACACCCGACGCTCGGCCGATGGCTCTCTAGTTCCTCCGACGCCGACGACAACGACTTGGGGCCGCCGCCGAGCGCTCCGCCAGGACTCGCCGTGCAGCACTCGCTCATGGGCGGCGGCATCGAGGCGCAGCCGGTTATCCCGACGATCAACACAGTCAACTTCAACTGGAATCGGTACCACCAGGACCACCCGCTGCGGTCGCGGTCCAGCTCAATACCCAACGTGGCCACGGACGAAAGCCCGGCCAGTAAGACGCAGTCGACTGTGCCGTGATACGATATAGCACCCCAAGTGACACAATATACTACCCCCGTGTTTTTCAACTGTCGCTACTTCCCAAAACACCCTGCTGTATCCAACGGTCTCCCTTACTCGATCTTGGGGCACGTCCAGAGGTCGTCGCCGAGATAGTGCATGAGCTCGATGCCGATGCCCTTGTTCTGGTTCTTGATCTCCTGCGTGGACATGGTGAGCACGCCTATTGCCATGGCGAGCTCCTTGCCCTCGGCCATGATAGCCACGGGCGTGCCCGCTGGCAGCTCCTCGGGGATCTCGCCGCCCTTGGAGGTCAGTCCGGGACACATGATGTTGGCGCCCGAGAGCACGAACGGGATGGCGCCTTTGTCGGCGCGCACCCACTTCATGATGTGCGGCACCTTGTGGAGCACGCGCAGCGTCGGCATGAACGGGCCGTCGCGGTGGTTGAAGAAGAGCGGCTCGCCCTCGTGCAGCACGAGCTGCAGGTGGTTGTGGCTGGTGGCATCGAGACCGTCAGGCGACGTGCGCAGTCCCATGGTACCGTTAATCAACAGAAGCTCACCACTTGGCGACGACCATGGGCGCCTTCTTGGGCAGCAGGTCCTCCAGAAAGGGCTCGACGGCCGGGTACTGCTCCAGGATCTTGGCGCGGATCGTGCGCTGCTGCGACGACTTGACCTGGCTGTGGTTGCTCACGTGCTCGGCGACGTCGAACTTCTTGAACATGGCGGTCGCTGCTGAGCTGCTCGGTGGCCAATCTTCCCAAGTGGGCGGAGCAGCTACTATAGAAACGTTACATATTCGCGAAATTTATAGAAACGTTAGATGCCCGAGGTCTATTGAGTCGTACAGTGGATGATTTTGTCATACGCGTCAAAGGCAAACGTCTCATTTTTATCATTTCTACTCTATCGTTTCTAAAACTGAGCTCTATGCGACATGTGCACACTCGCACGCTCTATGGTTGGGTAGCTCTTCGTTCGTGCTGAGCTCCTCCCCCTCCTTCCTGCCTGCTCGCTCGACTCCATTCCCCCTTCTGCCTGCATCCTCTCGGAACCGATGGCGGCGTGTCCCGAGGTCTTCGAGGCCGTGTCGCTGCGCGTGCCCCCGGGCCCGCTGGGCATCCTCATCACCGAGCGCGAGCGCCGCGTGGTCGTCGACGGCTTCGCGCCCACGGGCGCCAACGGCGCGCGCGGCGTGATCGAGGCGAGCGGCAAGATCGCCACGGGCAGCGTGCTGCTGGGCGTGAACGGCCACGACTTTTCCCAGGGCGAGCTCTCGTTCTCGCGCGTGCGCGCACTGCTGCTCGAGACCAACACGGTGGAGCGCGAAGTGCGCTTCCACGTGCCCGTGAGCAAGCTGCAGACCAACCCGACGCGCACGTTCCTGCAAGAGTACTCGCTCGGCAAGGAGCTCGGCTCGGGCTCGTTCAGCGTCGTGCGCGAGGCCATGCACAAGCAAACGGGCGTGCACTACGCCGTCAAGTGCATCAAGCGCGCGCAGCTGTCGCAAGAAGATCTCGACGCGCTGGCCATCGAGGTCGAGATCTTGCAGCAGATGAAGCACCCGCACATCATGGCGCTCTACGACGTGTTCACGGAGGCCAACTACTTTTACCTCGTGACCGAGCTCGTCTCGGGCGGCGAGCTCTTTGACCGCATCGTCGAGAAGAACTTCTACAGCGAGCGCGAGGCGCGCGACCTCGTCAAGATCTTGCTCGAGACCATCAAGTACTGCCACGACCAGAACGTCGTGCACCGTGACCTCAAGCCCGAGAACTTGCTCATGACCAGCAAGAACGACGACGCCAACATCAAACTTGCCGACTTTGGCTTTGCGAAAAAGGTCGACGGCGACGGACTCGCGACCGCGTGTGGCACGCCCGGCTACGTGGCGCCCGAGATCCTCCGCGCCAAGCCCTACGGCAAGGCCGTCGACATCTGGAGCATCGGCATCATCACGTACATCTTGCTCTGCGGGTACCCGCCGTTCCACGACGAGAGCCAGCCGGCTCTGTTCCGCAAAATCAAGGCCGGCACGTTCGTCTTCGACTCGCCGTGGTGGGACGAGATCTCGGCCGACGCCAAGGACCTCATCTCCAAGATGCTCGTGGTCGAGCCCAAGGACCGCTGGACGGCCGACCAGCTGCTGCAGCACAAGTGGATCACGGGCGAAGAGGTCGCGAACGTGCCGCTCAAGGGCACGCTCGAGGAGCTGCGCAAGTTCAACGCGCGCCGCCGCTTCAAGTCGGCCGTCAACACGGTCAAGGCCACCATCTCGCTCGCCAAGGCGCTGCAGCTCAGCAAGCGCGGCACGGTCATCTACACGGACCGCCACATCAAGGACGAGTACACGTTCGGCAAGGAGCTCGGCTCGGGCGCCTACTCGACCGTGTACGAGGCGACCAACATGAAGAACAACCAAAAGTTTGCCGTCAAGGCCATGAAGATCGCCGGGCTGAGCGAGGAAGACATCGAGGCCTTCCACCAGGAGGTCGAGATCCTCAAGGAGATGCAGCACCCCAACATCATGCGGCTGTACGCCGTCTACCTCGAGGAGGCGACGTACTACCTCGTGACGGAGCTCGTCTCGGGTGGCGAGCTCTTCGACCGCATCGTCGAGAAGAATCTCTACAGTGAGAAGGAGGCGCGTGACCTCGTCAAGGTGCTGCTCGAGACCATCCAGTACTGCCACGACCGCAAGGTTGCGCACCGTGATCTCAAGCCCGAGAACTTGCTGCTCACGTCGAAGGAGGACGACGCTAACATCAAACTGGCGGATTTCGGCTTCGCCAAGAAGGTCGACGACAGCGGTCTCAGCACCACGTGCGGCACGCCGGGCTACGTGGCGCCTGAGATCCTGTCGCAGACGCCGTACGACACGGCCGTGGATATCTGGAGCATCGGGGTCATCACGTACATCCTGCTCTGCGGGTACCCACCGTTCCACCACGACAGCCAGGCCATGCTCTTCCGCATCATCAAGGCGGGTCGCTTCCAATTCGACTCGCCGTACTGGGACAACGTCTCGGACGACGCCAAGGACTTGATCTCCAACATGCTCGTCGTCGATCCGGCCAAGCGTTGGACCGCGGCCCAGCTGCTGCAGCACAAGTGGATCGTCGGCGCCGACGTGAGCAACACGCCGCTCACGACGGCTCTCGAGGAGTTGCGCAAGTTCAACGCGCGCCGTCGCTTCAAGTCGGCGGTCAACACGGTCAAGGCGACAATCTCGCTGGCCCGAGGGTTCAGCAGCAGCGTCAGCAACGACAGCAGCAAAGAGCTGGCCACGCCACCACCGGCGCCGTCGTCTGCGCAGTTGTAAAGAACAATCGGCAACTGCTTCATGAACGATCGACGCGACGGCGCAGGTCTCTGTACGTACGTACACGTGGATATGGATGCGATGAAATGGATACGCGGATATATAAGCTGTGCACAGCAGCACCTGTCTTGGGGGTGACTTTGCTTTTCAAAATAGAGAGCCGCACGTGCTTATGAGAATCCTATCCGCCTCAGAAATAGCAAGAACAGAACGAGTCTGGGACTGACGCTGACCCGACTGGTGTGTGGCAGCTTGGTCCGGTATTCATTGCACGAGTCTCTCGTCCAACAACACAAACGCAAGGCCACGATGATGAAGGCTCTGACGCCCAGCGGGTCCATGTTCATGAGCTTCTCCAGTCCCAAAGGATCCAAGGCGCCAGAGGCCCCGCCGTCGTCGCTCGTCGCCGGCATGGATATCTCCAAGTGGAACGTCGTCGTAGTCGACGGCGTGCCGCCGGGGCCGCTCGGCATCTTGCTCGACGGCAACTGTCCAGACGCTGCGGTGCTCGATGACTTCGCCCCTGTCTCCAGCGACGGCGCCAAAGGAACTGTGGAGCTCGACGGGAGGATCGTCGTGGGCAGCGTGCTCATTGGCGTGAACGACTACGACTTGCTGGAGCACCGACTCACGCTGCAAGACGTGGGCAAGGTGCTTCGAGAGACGAGCCAGGTGACGCGCACGCTGGTCTTCCGCGTGCCGCCTACGCGAGCACTCGAGGCCATGGAGGCGAGTGGCGTGTCGTCCGTTGGATCGCCCACGAGTTCGGCTGCTGGCGAGACCGACTCTCGCGTGCTGCTCAAGGGCATGGACAAGAGTTCGTACAAGGAGAAGGCTGCTCCGGAGGCGGACGCGGGCAAGAAACCGTGGAATATCAAGTCGTTGCTCTCGCCGTCTCAGATTGCAAGCAGTGTGGCTGCGATGTCGGGCTTCGGATCGGCACCTCAATCTCCGGCGTCCGCACTGGCTCCTCCTCCAGCCACAGCCCCCGCTCCAGTCGTGGCTGCGCCCGCGTCACCGACCAGCACAACCGTCCGTACTCCAACGCACACGGGCTCGTCCAAGAGCGTCGCCTTCTCAAACAAGCTCGCAGCGAAGATCCCTCCTGGTCCGATCGGGCTGAACCTCGACGGGTCGATCGCCGATCGCGCGGTCGTGCTGGGATTCCTGCCACTTCCGGGTGGCGCGGCTGGAGAGCTCGAGCGCCGTGGCGACATTCCTTCGGGCTCGGTCTTGGTCGCGATCAACGGCGCGAGCGTCACCCACTTGACGCTGGACGAGATCCGCGCGCGTCTCAGCGCGCTTGCCGGCTTCGAGCGCGAGCTGGTGTTTGAGCTGCCGCCAGACGACCACGGCCGCGTCCTGACGGCCAAGGACCGCGAGGCGGCGTTCAACCGTCTCGGAGATCTGGATAAGCGCCGCAAGATCGAGCTCGGGCTCGTTCTCAAGCACGACAAGACCACGATCAAGCGCAACGAGTGCTGGTTCCTCATCGACGCCCAGTGGATGGCGCGGTGGGTCGAGTTCACGGCCAAGGGCGGCGTGAACCCGGGCCCGATCACCAACCACGTGCTGCTCGAGGCCAGCTGGGAGGCTCGTCTCAGCGGACTCGCGGCCGGGCGGCCGGACGTGCCTCGCGCGGGGCTTGAGCTCATGAAGGACTACCGCTGCGTGACGCCCATGGTGTGGGCGCTCTTCGCCGAGCTGCACGGCACCAACAACGTGCCGCTGCAGGCGAGGTGAGTGGGAATATTTCGAGTAAGTCGCGACGGGAGCTGCTCACTAACTGGGTGTAACGCTGTGGTGCAGATACGTGCTGGACGCATACGCCGAGCCGCTGGCCGAGAACGAAATCCACGCGTTTCTCCAGGAGCCGCGGCTCAAGGCCGCCTCGCTCGTCAATGAGCTGCGCGACAAGTACCCGTCTGCCTTCATATGAATTACGACGCGATCTCGAAATCTTCGGCGGTTAGAAGCTCTGTAGATCTGTGGGATGCAACGGATCGTGGGGAGAAAATGACGGGAATTCTATAGCTAATTTTGAGTCCTGTGGGGCTCTCGGTTATTTTCGTTGATCA